>BRDA01003649.1:0-12604 GCA_036984385.1 Crenuchus spilurus
GCTATTGAACCCTGTTTAAAGCACTGTGAAGCTGCGGGAATGAGTGACAGGAAAGCCGCGTCGTTACCAGTGATAAGAAGCTGATTCTGAACAAAGGTTGAGCGCGTTGTAGCGCATATTTAGTCAGTGACATGTACACACAACAGTATATTATTCATCACTTATTTTTTAACATTTTAGGGGAAGCTGAGCTTCCCTTGCAGTCTTAGAGCATCCGCCACTTATATATATATATATATATATATATGTCAAAATGTTTGTGTGTATGTATGTGTTCGCGGTTTTCACGCCAATTTGGGCTACTTTTAAAAATTACCGCGGCCGCCAGGTGTTGCCTTGGATATTACTTCAACACGGCGGGAAAATGTGTACAAGGTCGACACTAAGGAAGTATGAATACAATAAAGAGAGAGAGAGAGAGAGAGAGAGACTGAAAAAAGGTTTGATGGACTGATAATAAATCCCTTATAAACAAAATACTAAGTCGTACACTCAGTTGTTTTGCCATTTGCTTCAAACGGGTGAGACATATATTTTGTGCCGGTTTAAGCTTCTGAAGGCCGGGTTGAAGACTGACTTTGGGCTGGATATTGTTTTGTGTGGTGGAGAGTGTCTGTTTTGGGGACTTATTTAAAACTTTGGAGCCCCGGTACCACATCTCAACGCGACAGTATTTTACTGTTTCTGAATTCACATGTCAAATACAACTTTACAAGTTCTCTAGTATTTCATTAATCTATCTGAATGCAAGCAAAAACACATTTTTAGTATTAACTTATGTTGACTCAATGTAAAATTATGTATTTTAAACAAGTAACTTATTTCCCACCCTGTTATACTGTACTGAATCGAATCAGTCCAATTTAAAATATATCGTTTCTGAATCGTATCATACCGCATGAATTGAGATACATATCGGATCATCTTTTATTGGACAGATACACACCCCTAATATATATTATATACACACATACTATATAAAAAGTATTTTGGCACTGTGTGTGTGACATTCTATATCCATTACACAGTAACATTTCAAGCCTTTTTATTTGCTTTTATGTTGATCAGTGTGACTTGAAAGTAAAAATTCTGAGTATCACATTATTGGAATATTTCATTTGGAGTATGAGTAAATTAATATTAAAATACAAAAAGGCTTGAAAAATATAAAATACTAAAAATAAAAAATAACTCCTACATGATAATCATATTTTTGGAAACAAATTAGTAAAACTTAAAGCTGAACATGAAAATGAATTTCTATTTAAGCTTTACACACACACACACACACACACACACACACACAGTGTCAAAATGGTTTTTTTAAATGATTAATTTACCATTTTAAAAATCTTGAAAACGAAAAATGGACAGATCTTATACAGCACTGCTTTGCTTGTGACTTTTCATCTGAAAATAAGGTGTCATGACATTAGGACATTTTTCATGAGACAAATACATAATAATGTACAGATCAAGATTATCTAAACAAGACACTGTATTATTAATGATCTGGACTTCAGCTGAGAGGTTGTTTCGAGATGGATTTCTGTGATTTACATCAGATTATCAAGCATGTGCTGGGTTTTTAATAATTAACATGACATTTCATTTCAAAACTCATTTAATAAAGTACCTGCCTTTCAATTAAGTGCTTCTTTAAATCTGCTACAATAACAGAAGCAAAATATTAAAACAGCACAGAGAGAAAAAGTGTTTAATGGACACATTTTAATAGCCTTGAAAAACCCACATCTGTCTCTGATTTTAAAGTTTCAGCCCGTTTTCAGTTAAAGCACTTCTTCTTCAGCCACTATCCTCTCAACAGCTGCCCAGTCCAGTTTACTCAGCATGCTGCCAGTGCTTTCTGACAGGGCATCCAGCTTGTCCTGACCATCCTCCAGCAGAACCTGGACAAAACAACGAAGACATATAATCATCTTGACTCACATGGTAGAACATGCAACTAAAACTACAAAATGATATCAGAAACTGTATTCTGACTCACAGTGTGTCAATGAATATGCATTCAGTTACTTTAAGTTGACACAGATGTATAAACACACACACACAAATTTTTTTTTTTGGGGGGGAGACACGTTTCTTGCACTTTTTCAAAAGGCAGTTTTGGTCTTCTGCAGTTTTTTTCCGTCTAAATTTTCTGTCAAAAAAAAAAAAGTCAAATTTATTAATGATTAATATTAATGTTATTATTTTATTATTAATAATAGCACTTAATACTTATTAGTAGTATATTATTCATAGTAACTAGCAATTATTAATAAAATATTATCCCTAATTCATGTATTCATATTTATTAATAATTAATAGTAATTTATTTTCAAGCCCGCTCTGCACCATACCCCTCGAATTAAGCCAGTTGGGTGTGTGTCCCCCCCCACCTCTGAAATAATGTCATCATTACACACAACACAGCTTATCTAGTCCCTGTAGAGAAGTACTGCCAAAAGCAAAGGACTAAACATGTACCTGTTGGCACTGTGTCTAATGCCAGGTGTTTACTACAGGGGTGTAAATCCCCCCAGCACTGGGCTGTGAAGCAGTGGAGCTGTGTTGTGGAGGTGGAAATTTTTTAAAAAGCCTTCCATGGACAGCAGAGACAGTTATTCTCTCTAGCCTTTAAAAAACTGTTTTCTACCTGCTCTTCAACATGGTTCTCCAGCCCAAGAATTCTGCGGATCTCCAGAGGGGTTTCCCACGGACTCACCACCTCCCGCTCCTCTGCTTCATCCAAATGAGATGATTCTGTCTGTCTGACCGACCACTGCACTGCTGGAGATTTACTGGGTCCAGTTTGGGGCCCTACGGTTTGCCAGATGACAACATAAATCAGAGCAGCAAAAGCAGCTCTCTAATATCATCAGGCAGAACGAAGATGAACTATTCACTCTACAATTCTGAATGAACGCTTACCTGGAGCTTCTATCTTCACCCGCAGTCTACCTCTGACATCAGTAAGCATGCCTCGCCGTGTGACCTGAGACAGCCGGTCACCAGGAAGTGCACTTGCTAATATGAAATAGACGAAATATTGTTTTATAATTGCTAATAAAAAATTAAATAAATATTATTATTATTATTATTACTACTACTGTTGCTACTACAACACAGTGATATCAGAATATTATGACCACCCCGGTTTACAAAGGATTTGGTTTGGGATGTCAAAAATGCCACATGACATGGTGACCCCTGATAATTTTTCTTGATGCTCCTGGGTTCATTATAAAGGTTAACTGGTCCACCATGGCACATTGATAGCTCTGTTCCACTCGCTGGAGTCATCACCAACGGCCTTTGGGGTACCACTCTTACGTTGGGACACTCAGTGTACCAGAAGTCCAGTCTCAGTACAGCTTCACTACAGCAGCTCTAGAACATCACACAGTCAGTGTTGTGTGAGATACGACCTCCACCATGTTTCACAGCTACACTATTATCATCAGCACCAGTCACATCACGTCCTTTACACATGATGATGGTTTTACACTCTGATACAGCTGACCGGTCATAATATTCGGTTATGATTGTGTAGAAGTATGCACTTTTTAGGCAGTGTAATTGTCTGGTTATTTAAAAGGTAAGAATATTTTCTGCAGTGATTATTTTACATGTTAAGAAACATATTGACACCATATGGTCCAGATGTGTTAAGGATTCTGTACTAAACTTATTATAAACATGGCTGCCACGGTGTGGGGATGTCAGGCCTCCCCAGTCATTTGTCTCGAGTTTATGTTCTGCTCCTTTTTTATTTTCAGTCACTTCCTCATGCCCATATTTGGTCTTCCTGTCATGTCGTCAGTCTATGTCAGTTATCAGTCTCAGGTGTGTCTTGTTTAGTTCATTAGTCCCTGTCTTTATTAGCTCTGTGTGTTTGTCACTTTCTCACGGTTCATTTTGTAAGTATTCCAGTTTGTACTCTGTCTTGATGTCTGTCTAATGGTTTACACTCTCGTTTATTTTTGTGTTTATAGTCATAGTCTTAGTTTGAGTTTTCTGTTTACTCATTTAATAAATATCATCAGTCGCTTTTTCTCTGCGCGTGCATCTGCTTCTTCAGTTATCATAGTTTAATGCTACATACAGCCTCACAGGGGGACACTCCAAATAGAGCATAAACTTGTTCATTCAGGAACTACAACTCAAGCAAGTATTGTTTAGAAAAAAAATTAAAAAGTTATTTTAAAATATTGTTTGCTACAAAAAAAATGACTAAATTGTAAAAATGGCAGACTTCTTAATTTTTTTAATTAATTTGAAATTCAATATTTCACCTTCCACTGAATTTTTCTGAAAGGCACATTGTTCAGCCAGAGCTAATGCTCTGCTCTTCAAGGTGAGATCAGTGTGATTCATTTGGCGTTTGGACACGGAGTGGAGCTGAATGTAGCCGGGAGGCTGCGTCAGGCTAAGTATTTGTAATCGGTCAAATTTGGCAAGGTCTGAAATTTATATTCATAGTACTGATCAAAGTTACAATAGAAGTAATCTAACAGTGAGCATATTTCAAAAAATCAAGAAGAAAAGAACCAGGTCTGTGGAGTCCTAGTCTGCTGCAAAGGGTCTCAGGTGGTCCTGATGCACGTCTCTTCTGCAGTACTACAGTCCGGCCAAGACCCGAGACAGAACGTGCTCTCCCTCTCTCCAAGTTGGGACTTTTCTTATTCTTCTCTGTGGTTTGGTTCAAAGTCCTGTAACACAGCAAAACTAATCATCTCTCATTGCTGTTCGTAGAAATCCAGATATTTATCACTAAAGGTGAGAAACTAGAATGAGGACAATGGATGGATGACCTGGGCCTGGAGTCTTGGGTTTTGACTGGGAGGTTAAGAGGTGTAGTGAGCAGGTCTGTAATCAGACTGCAGGCTTCACGGGCTCTCTGAGTGCGGTGTTCCAAAAGAATCATCCTAAGAGCACAATGAACTATGTAATGAGCACATAAAACCACATGTACAATAACTTCACACTGTAATCTGTAAAATGGAATAAATTACCTGTCTCTCTCCTCTTTGTGTTTCTTGTTGATTGTTAAGTCTCTGGTGGATGGATTCTTCATGGATTACGTTTCAGTCACAAAATGGAAAAAAGTTAAATTATACATTAGACACATGGCCAAAAATGTGTAGATGCCTGCACATCCCTCCCCCTAATGGAAGGCATTATATTAACGGGAGAGTTGGCTACCTCTTCTCTGCAAAAACAGACTTTGCTCAGAGGAAGGTGTTACAGTAGATATTGTAACACTGCAGTGAGGATTTGTTTATATTCAGCCATGACAGTATTAGTGAGCTACAGATGATGGATGATTAGTTCTGTACACCTCAACTCATCCCACAGTTGATGGATGGATTTGGCTTGTATATGAGATTAAAGTGGTTAGATGGGGTGCCTGGATATTTTTGGATACATCAAACCAAAAAAAAACTCTTTAAATAAACAAAGATCCAGTGCGTACCACTGAGACAGAAGGAGTGAAAGGGTTGCGTTCCTTCTC
This sequence comes from Crenuchus spilurus, assembly GCA_036984385.1. Lineage (NCBI taxonomy): Eukaryota > Metazoa > Chordata > Actinopteri > Characiformes > Crenuchidae > Crenuchus > Crenuchus spilurus. Next base: position 5,519 of record BRDA01003649.1, read on the forward strand.
TCTCTTCTCCTCCCTCTGTTTACGATAGACCACCAGCCTCTCACGCTGCTTCTTCCTCATCCAGGCTCTCAGCTCCTTCCTCTCATCATCCATCATTGTCTTCATCTGATGCTCCTCTAGTCGGCTAATCGACACAAACAAAATAAATAAATACATTTTCTTACCGATTAGGATGTCTGGCTTTGAAATTCACTTTTTTGTCATTTCAGTGGCATGATTTCATTAAAACCTTAATCAAAATACTGTTACCAACCAAAAATAAATTAAAAACAGGGTGAACCAGCATCATTTCATAAAAACATCTTTCATTCATTGCTCACTGTATTAGATATTTTATTATTTACAAATGCCTCTTAATACCTGCTCTGTCTGGCCACTGAGGGAGAGAGATGCTGTGCTGAGGGTGAGAGTGCCCCATCCTTCACTAAATCTCTGAAGATGTCAGCAACATCACTCAGCCCACTCAGACCCAGAGTTTTAACAGCTGATCTGTTAATAAATTGAATATTTAAGAGCTGAAAATGTAGTTAGAGAATTACACAAAATGTTTTATTAAACAAGCAATACTTACATGCCAGAATTCTCCATCAAGGTTTCAGACAATTCTGCAATAAATAATCACTAATTCAGCAACAAAGCAACACGTAGATGACTTGTGTGCATCAATGGCTCTAGAATAAACCCATTTAAGAGAAACAGATCTGGTAAGTATAGAATGTAGGTCACTTACCTTGGCTGGCATCCCACAGAGGCACCTCCGGTTTCACTGAAACAACACAAGGATCAAGTTGAGCAGCTGAGTAACTTACACCACCCAAGTAAAACTTTAAAAAGCATCAAATTAAAGGAATTAACAACAGAATAAGAGACACCTGAAGGAGAGGTGCAGGCTTGGTTGAGTCTTTGGGTAGATGCTGCAGCTGGATGAAAAGAAGAGCGTCCCCTCATTCTAGGAGCAACATAATCTCTTGGTGCTGAGGATAAAAAGCTTTCATCCTTGTGCCCTCCTTTCTCCATGCTTGTTTCCTCCCCAAAATGGCGTACCGTGTGTCGGGAACTGTTCACTTTTCAAGTACACAGTGAGGAAAATAAGTACGGTATATGACACACTGCCAGTTTTGCGAGATTTCCCACCTACAAAGACTGGAGAGGTCTGTAATGTTTATCGTAGGTAAACTTCAACTGTGAGAGACAGAATCTAAAAATAAAAAGTCTGGAAAATCACACTGTATGATTTTTACATAATTAATTTTATTTATTTATTTATTAGGTTTTCTTTAAGAAGCCTCCTATTCTGCACTCATTACCTGTATTAAAGCACCTGTGTGAACTCGTTACCTGTATAAAAGACACCTGTCCACACTCTCAATCACTTGGCCAACATGGCCAAGATCAAAGAGCTTTCTAAGGACAACAGGGACAACATTATTGACCTGCACAAGGCTGCATGGGCTACAGGACAATACGCAAGCAGCTTGGTGAGAAGGCAACAACTTGGAAGAAACGCAAGATGACCGTCAGTCTTCCTCAGTCTGGGGCTCCATGCAAGGTCTCTGCTTGTGGGGTAAGAATGATTGTGATTTTCTGGATTTTTTTTAGATTCTGTCTCACAGTTGAAGTGTACCTACGACAAAAATCACAGACCTCTCCATACTTTTAAGGTGGGCAAACTCACAAAACTGGCAGTGTATCAAATACACAAACATATTATAAAAAATATTTCATTTTTACACATCTTTGGACATGTTGCACCTCTAATAAAAACTTCAATCTCCAAATCTTTGATATGAGAGAAAATTGACTAAAACCATGAAGTAATAAAAAAAACAATATCAGCATTAACTACATTTCCAAATGTTTGTGGACAACCCTTCTAATGAATGTATTCAGCTACTTTAAGCTGACACAGATGTACAGTGGTGCTTTAAAGTTTGTGAAGCCTTTAGAATTTTCTATCATTTGCACAAATATGACCTAAAACATCATCAGATTTTCCTCCTAAAAAGTCCTAAAAATAGATAAAGAGAACCCGGTTAATCAGGACTTGTGTGTTTAGGGTCGTTGTCTTGTTGCATGACCCACCTTCTCTTGAGACTCAGTTGATGGACAGATGTCCTGACATTTTCTTTAGAATTCTCTGATATAATTCACAATTCATTGTTCATCAATGATGATAAGCCGTCCTGGCCCAGATGCAGCAAAACAGGCCCAAACCTGATACCACCACCACCATGTTTCACAGATGAGATAAGGTTCTTATGCTGAATGCAGTGTTTTACTTTCTCCAAACATAACACTTTTCATTTAAACCTAAAAGTTCTGTTTTGGTCTCATCCGTCCACAAAACATTCTTCTAAAAGTCTTCTGGCTTGTCCACGTGATCTTTAGCAAACTGCAGACGAGCAGCAATGTTCTTTTTGGAGAGCAGTGACTTTCTCCTTACAACCCTGCCATGCACACCATTGTGGTTCAGTGTTCTCCTGATGGTGGACTCATGAACATTAACATTAGCCAATGTGAGAGAGGCCTTCAGTTGCTTAGAAGTTACTCTGGGGTCCTTTGTGACCTCGCTGTCTATTACACGCCTTGCTCTTGGAGTGATCTTTGTTGGTCGACACTCCTGAGGAGGTAACAGTGGTCTTGAATTTCCTCCATTTGTATTCAATCTGTCTGACTGTGGATTGGTGGAGTCCAAACTCTTTAGAGATGGTTTTGTAACATTTCCCAGGCTGTCCATTCAACAACTCTTTATTTTTATTCTGGCTTATCTTACCAGTAACATATTTATGGCCTTTTTCAATAATAAAATAGAAAACAGACAAAAACTACATCCATAGCCTTAACCCCAAGCTGTCTGCTATCAGACTTCGATGAGATAGAACAAAACACAGTTGTAGAAAACAGGCTAGAAGCTTTTAATCCAATCTCACAACTAGACCTGGAGAAAATTATTGCTTTATCAAACTGTACAACCTGCAGACATGATACAATTCCTGCAAAACTACTTAAAGAAACATTCTCAGTTACAATCAAACCTATTTTAACAAAAGTAAACTTGTCCCTTTGCATAGGACGCATACCCAAAGCTTTTAAACTAGCAGTTATTAATCATTTGATTAAGAAATAAACTCTAGATAATATATTGTCCAATTATAGACCTATTTCTAATATTAAAGGTTGTGCAATTCTCCTCTACTCAAAGTAAACTTCACAGTTGATTTGTTGTGTACAAACCCTGAGGATATGAAGTTAGTGGCCTTTTTTCCCCACACAAACTTCACCCAAACAGTAAAGGGAATGGTGTGCATCCCTCTCTGTGGTCGTACTGTTCTGATTACGTAACTAGTTATTTGCATGAAGTTGTAATTGAGGCTGTAGGGGAGAGGAATAAGATTTTTGGAGAAACAAAAGGTGAAGAAAAAACACCCTAAATATGTTTAGGACTACAAATGTACTTCCATGAAAATTTTATGACTTGAATGCTTTGCCTAGACCCACATTACATAAATAAATTTTGTCCCGTATTGTCTGTTTAATGATCACATTTAATATGATCACATTTCAGCATGGCACATTGTTCAGCCATAGCTAATGCTCTGCTCTGCAAGTTCAAAGCGGGTCAATGTCATTCATTTGGCGTTTGGAAACGGAGTGGAGCCGACTGTAGCAGGGAGGCTGTGCGAGGCTAAAAGCCTGGCAGAGCTTTGGGATGGGGGAGGGACTCATGGAGCACACGCTACTCACTGGAGACAGTAATTGCAGAACGGTTGGAGCTTTCACGTGGAGTCTCTAAAAGTCTGCAAAAACACCCAGAAAAGTCGCTAGGTTTGTCGTTAGTCGGTTTTTTGGAAAAAATAAAAATAAAAAGTTGTTAGAGGGGTCTGAAAACGTCAAAGACAAAATCACTAAGTTGGCAACAGTGGAGCCTAACTTAGCCTAGCCTATCTGACTGCTTGCCTGTTTGGTTACGTTATCATGCACTGATGTAGCCAGGCTACGGGGGCCAATTGTGCTCAGCTCTGTATAAATGCATTGAACTGGCTGCAGCGTCCTGCAACTTATATTAGTTGCAGTAACTTATAATTAGTAGACCAGAGAAGGATGGGTCCCCCATGTGAGTCTGGTTCCTCCCAAGGTTTCTTCCTCCAGCTCTGAGGTGTCTTGCCTTTGTTGCCGTTGGCTCTCTCACTGGGGATTTGGAGTTTTGTTTTTACTAACCATGTAAAGCTGCTTAATGACAGTTGTGAAAAGTGCTTTATAAATAAATGTGACTTGACAAATGTAATACTGCATCATTTTCCTCAATAAATAAATGAGCAAGTCTAATATTTGTGTCTCATTTGTTTAACTGGGTTCTCTTTATCCACTTTTAGGACTTGTGTGAACATCTGATGATGTTTTAGGATAGAACCGCACTCATTTGAGCAGATAAATATGAATCATTTGGCACTATATCTAATGTCAGGTGTGGGCTAGAGAGGCATTAAACTGTGGAGCAGTGGAACTGCTGTGGATCTCTGAAATGGTGGAGCTCCAGCCAATACTTTTGTTGGGATAGGGTATGGTGGTGATCATTCAACATCCTGTCCTTTGTAACGCTCATCATACAATCTAGTAGAAAATGTAGTAGAAAGCCTTCACTGTACAGTAGAGACAGGATAATCTCTTTTTAATAGCCTTGAATTAGGAAGAAACAAGGAATGAGCAAGTGCACCATCCATATGCTGTATTTAAAAATCTTATTAAAGATTATTACCACTTAGCATATACTCATATTTACAGAAACAGAAATAGTACTGGGAACAAAAAGTCAAACAGCCAAATATGGATATAAAAGCTGCATCAAACCTTTCTTTGCAACTTTGAGAGTGCTGGAATGAGGTTCATGTTCTTCACTGGTTATCACCACAGGACCCAAAGTCTCTATGGTACTCACCAACTGGAACCAAAAACACAAAAGCAGAGCACTTAAGGTATATTTAAGTGCACCTCTACTTAAAATGTGATTCTACTTTAGCTTACCAGCCTGGTATTAACAAACTCATGGTCCATGTGGTCAGCAATACTCTCCAGTGCAGCCAGCTGGGCATCCATCTCAGCCAGACGGGTCGAGATTTGGCTGCGGGACAACAAAATCCGGCCTTCTGTGCAGTCTGTAGATACAGGCTTCTCTTGAGAACTTATGGCCTTCAGTACCTTCAAAGTGACTGGATCACTGATGGGCTCCATTTCAGCATTCATGTCTTCACCTGGAGGAAATTAAACATAAACCCTGATTCTTAAAAAGTGGATGTTTGCTGTACAGGATGATCTTATGCTAAAACAGAACTGATCTCCTGAGGATCCTCCGTGTGTGAGAATAGGTAATATAAAGACCCAGATGAAGAAAACAGTACTAGGGAGTTTGTAGTTGTGCTCTTCTGTGTAGAGTTCTGCACTGGGTGGGGCAGAGTTGGTCACAGAAGCTGCTAAGAGATGAAGTTGAGCAGATGTAGGCAGAGAAGAGGACACAGTCTGGGCTGGGGTCCGAAAAGGAGGCAGTTCCTGAAGTAGACCGTCATCCTCCAGATCAATCACATTAATAAACTTCTGGCCATCCATGTTCTTAAAGTGACAGTAATAATTTACAATTAGACGACCAAGTTCAACACTACATTATCACATTACACATGATTACATACACTGGGAAGACACTACAACCCTCTACAGAGGCAAGTCTTTGCTCACTGAATGGGAACTGGGCACTGCAGGGTCTGAGCTCTGTGGCTGCTCCGGAGGAAGTTCTCTAGTGAAACGCAGGTTGAGAAATACATCAGGTGGAACAACAGTGGCCACATCAACACGTCCACCATCTGCACAGGTGAAAGAGCCTTAGCTGAAAATAGTGCTGTGTGAATGGCTTTATATTACAAATCCAATATGTTGGAGCACAGAACCAAAACAATAACTGTATCACTGTCCAATTACATGTAGACCATTCTCTCAAATTAAATTTGATCATTTACTGCTTTTAAAGTAATGGTGTAAAACAGAACCTACGAGCAGATGTAGAGGCCGGAGACACAGGAAGTTGGGCTGTAACAGCTTTATCACTGTGAAGTGAGACTAGAGAAGAAATCAGAAGAGAGGTCAGCAAAAAGGTTCTTAATGCCACTGCAGAACAGTGAGCAAAAGCCATTCAAAATTCTGGGTGCTGATGTTTTTTAGGTGAACGGAATCACACACCCGGGTCAGTGTTGGTACAGGCATCCTGGATTTTCGGAGCATGCTTTTGTGTGGCAGCAAAGGCATGAAGCTCTGCTGATGTAGAATAGGCCTCTGCCAACAGCCTATTACCAGTCAAAACTGAGTCAAAGGAACCTGAGGAGCAGGAAATCAGAAATGTGTACAGAACACTGACTTAAAGCATCAAGTGTTGTCTAAATGGGTGAGTTAACAGAGGAAACACTTATGAGCATACTCACCTAATGGAATGACATAGCCAGCATCTGGATTGGACTCTTCTTCTACAGGCTGCAAATACAATTAATAACTTTAAAATTGAAGCTACTATGAAGTATCTGTAGAGGGCGGCCTACTATATATGCAAAAATCACATTACTAACATTTCCTGCCTGCCTAAAGTCAAAAACCTTTCAAGCTCTGCAGAGTTACTTCCTATTGAAGGTTATGTGTGTATGACTCAAAGTTGCTGGAGGGTGTACCTGAGATGGAGGGATTATAGAGTCCTCTGGTCTGAAAGAGACAGCCTTTCCTTCTCTCTTTCTCTCTCTTGTTTTCTCTTCTCTCCTTTTGATTCTGAAGAATAAGAATTAAAGTAAAAAAGTGAGGAGAGACTGATTAATCGGTTGGCCAGTTAATCTATTGTGAGATAATCAACATTGACAATTCTTGTCATAAGTCAAAAATATTTATTTCTTATATATATAATCAGACGCCAAAAAAAGAAACATATCAGCCACTGGCCACTCCGCACTCTTGACATCAGTATCTGTTGACTAATAATTAAAATGCTTCATAACCAAGACATCAGCACTACATCTACTGCACTGTGGATGGAGCTGCAAAATAACAATACAAACCGGA
>BRDA01003649.1:29050-43060 GCA_036984385.1 Crenuchus spilurus
CTTTTGGCACTGTGGGCAGCTGCTAAGTCTGAAAAAGGAAATTAGCATCTCCATAAAGCCTCTCAACAGATGAAGCGTGAAGAGTTCTAAAATCTTTTGGCAGATGGCTGCACTTACTGCAAGACAAAGTGGACCAACACCAACAGAAGACATGACACCCCAAGCCATCACACACTGCAGAATCTTCACACTGGAATTCAGATCCCTTGAATTCTGTACTTTTCCATATATGAAATTTTTTATATTCATATTAGCTATAAGCTATTAGCTATAAGCCATACTGATCGACAGTAAAACAAAAAAAAGCTTAAAAGGTCACTTTACATGTAATAAATATAAATGATATTTAGGAACTGGGTTGGTTTGTTTAGAAAAATGTTTTAATGCATTTTTACTTAAAGCTCTGTACACATTTACTTTATACTACAACATGTTTATATGTTAATACAATGGTACCTTGAGATATGAGTTTACGAGATTTGTTCTGTAACAGAGCTCGTAAGTCAGTCAACTCGTATATCAAACAAATTTCTCCCATTTAAAATAACAAATAGATTTAATCCTTTCCAACCCTGTGCAACATCCCCAAAGCATCCTAAACTATGGACAAAAAGACATGTTTTGAATTAAGAAACACACAGATATACACTTTACCAATGCATAACAAAATATTTCCATTTCAGATTTCAATAAATATTAGTGTAAAAAATTTTTGGGGAATTCTCGCTGTAGCATTTTAAATTTGCGGGGAATTTGATGCGCGCGGTACTGTGTAGATGTGTAGTGCGCACTGTACAGTAAAATCTCTCTTCTCCCATTTCACCTCAGCATGCAGCTGGCTGAAGAATGGGATGCCATGGTTTGTTCTTTGCAGTTCAGTACAGAACAATTTTCACAAAAGCCGAAGATGTTCAGGCCCGGCACGCGCAGCCGGATGACAGGCTGTGAAAGTGAAATAATATTAACAGTATTTAACATAATTACTGTATGTATGTTATTAAAGTTAAATAGATTAAGGGTTTAAAACATTTTTACTATAAAATTGTTCTCAGCGCACAGCGCACGAGATAGGACTTGATTCTGTGGTAGAAAGAATGAGTCTCCACATGTTCACGGCCGGTGTGTGCAAGCGGATAACGGGTCTGCACAAATAATATAAGTATGTAACATAATTACTGTATGTATGTTATTAAAATGATCTAGATTTAAGAGTTTAAAGCATTTTTGCAATACATTTTTTTACATAATTTCTGTATGTATGTTATTAAAATTAAATAGGTTTAAGAGTTTAAAACATTTTTACTATCATTTTTTTCCCCAAAAACTATGCAAGAATGAGTACAGCGCATGAGACTGGACTTGATTCTGAGGGTAACATGTGAGAAAGAATGAGATGCAGGTGTTGTGCTGCCCATACTGGAGCTTTGCGCCAATGTGCCAACTAGCAGCGGCCACTCGGATCTTGAAATTTTGCTCGGATCTCGAACAAAAATACGGACGGAGTCACAGCTCATATCTTACAAAATTTGTATGTTGGTCTGCTCATATTCCAAGGTACCACTGTGTATATATATCCACAGTACTGGGAATTAATTATTACGCAATTTATAATTATAAATTCTATTTAGTGGATATAATTGATGGTATAAATTGCATTAAATGAACACATTTTATCATCTTCTATCATGTTGGAAGGCTTTTTGTTTTCTAAATGATTGTATATATTTGTTTTTGATTTGCGTAACTTTTTAGATTGTGTAAGTTATGGTTTCCATTTAACAGGCACATATCAAATATTGTAGGTTGGACAGTCAGGAATGATGTCTATGCCCAAAGTAGACTTGTGTCATACAGGTTTGTGCCATAATGATAAAACTGTAATGTTTTTAATAAACCAGAAAGTTTATGCACAATGGAAACCAAGTAACTAACAGAATCTAAAGCAAAGACTTGATTCTTGGCCAATTTCAGAAAAAAAAATAGTGTAAAACAATAGGAAAGATCTGATTTCGGAGTGTCTAACTTAGCTTACTTGGACATGTTCCCACATTTTGTGACAGGTTTAATTTTCCATGTCCCAGAACTGTTTCCCAATACTGTAGATGTGCTCACACACACACACACAATACTGTGCAAAAGCCATATGTCATTAGCGTCATACAAATAAACAGGGTAAATACAGTAAAAACTATTAAGAATTTCAGATGTTCACTTGTGCTCCTGGAGCATTACACAGATTTGTTAAATCCATCAGATGCTCACTTGATCTAAAATAATGAAGAACTGATGAACCAATCCAGGTACTGATAACTAATGAGAACCACAAATGCAATAAATATGGATGCCATGAAGAGAAGTTTGTCAAGTGTTAAACAAAACCTTACCAAACATACTGTTTACTACTTACTTTAATTTTATTTTGTCTAATTTTAGTGTGTTTTTGAGCACATAAACATTAACTGCCCAAATATGAATCTAAATTCAAAGGACTGCTTGTACTTTTGAAGCTGTCAGGGGCACTGGGGAACAGGAAATATGACCGCTACATACCATGATGATAACAGAATGTCTACTGCCTTTTTAGTTGTGAAAGCCTGCCTATGTTTAAAGCAGTTTATGTGGAGAATACCTGTGTATTAGGAGTAGGCTGCGGACAGTATAGAGGCGGTGCAGGAAGGTAGAAGGCAGGAGGCACAAGCATGGGGAGTACAGAGGCACGCTCTTTGGCTGAGACTAGCAGTTGAGTGAGAGGCTGAGAGACAACATCCACCTCAGCCATGACTGAAGCCTTCAGAACCTCCTGCACAGAGAACTGCAGCACTTCCACATCCTCCGTTTCCACTGTGTCAGAGAGGGAAAGAGCTACTTAAAACAGGACTTAAGTCCCTAAACTGTTCAGTGCAATGCATACATGCACTGAAGTGAATCAGTGCTCCTTAATTTAAACTGAATCTCAAACCTGGGCTGGATTTAAAAGCCTCGCCACTTTCTTCAGTCTCCGCTACACAGCCCACTAATGATTCCAGCTGAGTCTGAAAGATACATCCAGGGTGCAGTTCTGTAGGAAGGTGGAGCTCTTTCCATTTCAGGCTAAAGCACAACACAACAATTTTTAACTTACCACAACTCTAGATCCACAAAAAATAAAAAATAAACAGCTTTGATTAAAACATAGCATGCATAAATGCCAGATAACCAAACATGGCTATAATCCCTGCAACTAGTGAAAAACAGACCTGCTGAAGTCATAGTGCTGCCTGCAATAGGTGGTGTAAGCCAGACTAAGGGAGGCAGCAGTCTTCCAGTCTCCCAGACTCTGGGCCAACCATACAGCTTCAGGCATCAATCCACCCAGCAGGAGGAGCTCCAGAGCATAGTCTACGGTCCACACTTCTGAGAGGTGCTGTGACCTCACAGCCCCTGCCACCTTGCTCTGAGACAGAACCACCGTCCGCTGTCCTGACACTGACGGAGAACATAAGCAGTGTTGATTCAGTAGCACTCAGTGTGAATGCTTGTTTTCATCAGTGTGCTGTTTTATATGTTCTCAGTAGCTCCTCTGAGCTGTTACTCACATGGAGGAAAATGCAGAGGGGGCAGGATATCTACATTGTGTGGTGGAAAGATGGCAAGAGGCTGGTTTGTGAAGTAGGAAGCCATGAACCTGCCTAGAGATTGCACCACTGCATAGGCAGCCTCATTGTTCACCTGCTGTGGGAGCCAGCCATCAAAATGTGCCACATCTACAGAGGAAGACAGTATGAATACTGACATCAGTTAGTGTTCACATGTAATACAGAGCTACAAAAATGTAAATGTGTACAGGTGACAGATGATAACGTTATGGTGTTTTGTATACTGTATGAAACCTACCACAATCTTCTGTGTTATCTACCACCAGCTGGCCACTTTGTGATTGTAATTGCTTGGCCAAGGAGTCACACATGGCCTGGGCCTCTCGCAACTGATAATGGAAAAGCTGGCTAAACAGAAGAGCCAGACAGTAGCGTGTCTCCAGGAAACATGCTCGTGGGCCAACTGCATGACAAACGTGAACAAGTATGTATGATTCCATAATTCTCTACCTAGAGAGATTACATTACATTACATTACGTGGTCGCTTTTATCCAAAGCGACTTACAGTAGTGAGAAAGTACAGATGCGAAAGATCTGTTTCTGTTTCAGATCAGAGAGATGTGTTCATCAAAACAAGTCACCATGAGCATAAAATGCCTACCTCTCGCTTTCTCTGCCCAAAGCTCGACACGCAAAGTCTTGACACATTCCCTGTATTGACCTAAAATGAAGTGCTGCTCTCCTGTAGAGAAAAATCTTTAGACTTTTTGAAGGGGGGTGGGCGGAGGCAGGTTATTCCACAAAAGAAAAAAGTCATTCAAAAGTATCAGCAATAAAATATTATTCGTTTTCACTGGATGACTTAGTCTGACCTGTTATGTTGCACAGGGTGTGGCTTTCCTCCAGATGTGCTCCAGCTTTCTGTAGAAGCTCCTGTATTTCTGAAATGATATTTGATATGTTCTCTAGTTCAATTCTCTGGGTTGCAGAGGGATCAGAACTTTGACTGTATAACTTGGCCTGGTACTGTAAAGCGTGCTTGTATAAGTCTCTCCATATCGTTAATAATCTGGAAAAAGAAACACACATCCCACATTAGCAACAAAAACAAATTTGCATCATCAACTCTCACTGACAATAAGCACTACATCATCAGTACCTGTCTGAAGGTCTGTTCAGCAGTGGCAGCTTTGATGTCAGAGATTCAGTAACTCTGTCTTCCTGTAATAGTGGGACAAAAAACATGTCTGAAGGACAAGGAGTACAATCATCCTGTCCCTTCTGTACAGTCCTCTGACTTATACTGTATGTCTGATCCAGAAGCTTAGATGCCTCCTGGAGAACAAGAAGAGCTGCCTTGAAGTTCTGAGAGGAACCAACGCTATCCAAGGACAAAGGTAGAAAGAAATGTGCAAAGTGTTGGATGAGGTTCACAGCAACCCTAAAGCAGCTCCTGCTCGGTTTGTGGGGAGAGTCCCATGGGAGAAAGCAGAGCAGAGACCTCAGGAGATCTAATACATAAGAGGTCCAGGTTCCTCTATCCTCCCTGTAAGGCTGCACCACTGGAACCGCAATCTGGAGCACCCGGGCAAGTCGGACAGCACAGGAGACAGTGTACCTCAGCAAACGCTCTCTCTGGTCCATAGAACCACCAAAGGAAATACCGAGAGCCCAGGCAGTTAATAGGTTTCGGCGTACCATGGACAGCTCCTCAAGAAGCGCTGATGGACCTTGCTCTGCGTCTTCTGACTCAGTCAGAGGCTGGGCGTGGAGGGTGTCAAACATTGATGCAAACTCTAGCCTGCCATCACTGTCCAAAACTGAATGCACACCATGAGCCACATCTGAATCTTCATCTTCATCCTCAACCTGGAAAACCACAAAGAGTGAGAAAGGACTTTTCAGATAAAAACAATGTCCTTGTAATAGGGCAGACACAATTATGTCCAATTATATTATTAAATAAAACATTTTATTGACTTTATTTGTAAAGTTCAAACAAATTGGCTGATTAAACATTTTGTTTTCAAGCTCCTGACAGTTACCAACTTCCAAATGACCTGTTCCAGCCCTCATGTACCAGCATCACAAAGTCAGAATGTTTTTGTATTAGACTAATTCAAATGAACATTTATACATCTGGTTCATCATTTAACTAAGAAAGGCATATCGTCATATTTTATATACATTATGCTTAAACTGACATTTTGTGTCATTTTTTGCTTTACTGTTGATCAGTATGGCTTATAGTTCTGAATATCTTACACATTTTACAAGTTTTAAAAGCTTTTATTGTTTTTAATTTAAAAACTCGCATCGAATATTACAAAATTACACAATTTAATTCAAACAAATGTATATTTTATATTCATTATTAATAAAGTGACATTTCAAGCCATTTTTTGGTTTTACCAGATAAAAATCAGAGAATAATCTCAAAGTATTAGAATATTTAGTTTGAATAAAATTACTATTCAAACAGTATCAACATTTAAATATATGTGTCACTTTGTGACGTGTCAATTAAATTATACACACATTTTAACTTTTTCACTAGTGTGCACGTTTCACTGCATAAATGGGTTCAATGTGGAGGTCAAATTCTGTTATGTGCCAACCACATTGGCAAAAAGTTTAATCTAATCTAAGTCTCAAACATGCATAGTTAAAAGTCAAATCTACCGATCAGCATCTTAATGAAAAAATATTAGGCTAAAAAATCATAATGACAACATTATTAACTTGCCAATGATTTTTCCAGACAACATACCATGGACATGCATATATAAAAGGCATTTGGCTGACCTGCACTCTCTCCAATGTGAGTTTTGATCCCGTCTCTCTGAGAAAGAGAGGTACTGCAGTTGCAGGTATTTCTTTCTCTTTCATGGCCAACAGACTAGCTGTGAACTTCAAGGTAGACATGGATTCCAGTCTAGATCTGACCTGGGGCTGGCCAAATCACACAGACACATACAGATAAGCAAAAAAAAAGTATCTCAGAGTAAAACCTGACTATACTCGACACACAAACATAATTCTGTAGCTTCTCACCTGCTCTGATCCCAGAACCCTGCGAATTCTCTCCAGACCCTGGGCTGTGTCCAGCAGAAGGCTGCTCATTAGTAAAGCAGATGAGGACTGGTTGGGCATCTTAAGCATGGTCACCATGTAGCCATCCGACACAAGGAGACAAAGCAGCCGCGGGTGCCAAGTCACAGAGTACCGCTGTCTCATTGGGTCCCGAAGGGAGACACTGGAGCTGGAAAGGGCTTCATCTGGAGGCAGTAAAGGCACTGGAGGTCTATAAAGACAGAACATTACCTACGTTAACCAGAAGCCGGAGAGGCAGTGGAAAATTGTTTTCATGCAGATGAGCTTTTTCGTGCATTAGAGACTGAATTAAAGACTTTATAATTAAACATGCTGAAAGTGAGTAGCTGCATCAGAGTGCAGCATCGAACCAGAGGTGCACAAGTTGTAAGTGTGTGTTCTGGGATCATTAGTGGCAGAGTTTTTACTGCTCTAGTACTTACATGTAACAGAGCACAAAATGACCATGTCGGAAGAGGAAAAAGAGAAAACAGATGACTAGAGATGTAGGAAAAGAAGAAAGGGAAATGTGATAAAAGAAGACTGGAACAACAAAACAAAAAAAAATAAACTATCAGTGAAAGAGAATGAGCATAATGGATTTGGACTAAAAGGAGCAGAAAAAAAACATCACAATAATAACGAACTTTGTCCACTATTATGACAATGATTCAAAATCCCTGGGTCAAATTAGCATATTTTTAAATACTGATGCAAAGATAAGCAATAAATAACAAGCAACAGAAGACTCCTGACTTTTGTCTTGTATTTTCACATGTAGAGATGGACAGACATGGGCAATAATTTAAACTCTTTTAACGTAAATAATGTAATGTCACACTATAGCCAACAGCAGCCAATACAAGGAGTCTCAGAGTGACCTGCAGTGGAGTCTACAAGAAGGAAATTCCCCACTTTACAAGCTAAACATAAACATAAGACAAAATTATCGGTTGGAATTAACAGTTTTAATTTCAACACAAATCCAATAAGAGTTTTCCCATTTATATTCAATATATCGTCTGTCAATATATCATGCATCACATGTGTTTTTTATGCTGTTCTTGTCCCAACTCCACTCGCCTGTAAGTGACCAGTGGGTGAAGAGGCACAAAGTGTGATGGGCCAAACTCAATGTCACATCCAGCTGTTGAGAGAGAAACCAGACCACCTAAACGGGCCAGCAACAACAGGGACCCTCTCTTCAGGATACAGGCAAGATAGAGTCCTCCTGGACTCCAACTAATACAGCCCACCCAATATGACCTGTAGGAGAAGAGAGCACCTGTAGAATAAAACCTGTAAGCGGACACATAAGAATTAACATGGCTGGCTTGTTAATACTTACCTCACATACTTAGGTGGGATATTTAGCTTTTTACTGCCACATCCGCCCAGTGAACTAGATACAGTCACAAAGTTCTGGACACTTATGAACAATACCTGAGTAGCCTGTAAGGTGCAAGAGCAACATAAGACGTTTATGGTGACATAAGGATGCATTCCACAATGTAACTAGCCTTACCTTCGGATCTTTCTGGTTAAGGATTATGGCTAATAGAAGCCCATCTGGTGAGAAAGCTGGTACCAGTGCTCCTCTTGACTTCACAGGACGACATGAAGGCATAAGCTGGTTGAGTGAAAAAGTCTTTGTGACCCATTTCACACTGTACCCTTCCAAACTGTAAAAAGAGAGATCTTCAATGAATGTATTCAGAAGTGCTTTCACATCATATCTTTCACGTGCACTTGTAATGAACCTGAGTTTGCTTTCCCAGGTCTGTTCCCACTGAATCTTCAGGAATGTGACAGTCAGCTGCTCTTCACTGCTGAAGACAAAAGCACTCAGACAAACATCACCTACAGCCTAGATAAGCGCACAGAAGAAGAAAACATTTAGAGGGCAGCCTGATAAACTGTACTACTCTAAAAAAACTAGAATATTGTGAAAAAGTTCATTTGAGCTCAGAATTTAGTTCAAAAACATAAATTGTGATATTTTATACTTATTACATGTAAACACAAAGTGAAATATGCTAATAATATGAAATTCTATGTTTCCAATATTCATGAACAATAAGTCATACCAATCAACAGCAAAACTAAAAAGGCTTGAAATGTCATTTTAAGTGTAATAAACATATTTTATTTTGCTTTTTTTACATTTACATTTGAGGCATGTTGCAGACGCTCTTATCCAGAGCGACTTACAGGTGGGGGTTAGATGCCTTGCTCAAGGGTACTTCAGTCAGGACCTGCCCAGAGATCGAACCAGCAACCTTCCAGTCACAAAGACCAGATTCCTAACTAACAGTCACTGGCTGCGCTAGCTGTTTTAACTTACATTATGAACAACAATGAACTTTTCCATGATATTCAGTTTTTTTAGATGAACTAATATAAGCACTAAATAACAACACAACCTGCTCTCACCTGGCTCTGGACAAACACAGAGTGAAGAGAGGCTTCCTTGTCTTTGGCTGTGGGCAGCTGGACGTTTTCGGAGGATGCTATCTGACTCCAGCGGCCCCTGATGGTGCAGTCTCGAAAGCTGGTCAGTTCTTGAGGCACCTGGCATTCCCAGAGAAATACCTGCCCTGTGAGAGTGAACACCAGAACCCTCTGTCCATCCCCCGAAACCAGCAGAGAGAAGCGCAGTGAGGTTTCTGTACAATCGTGAGATATAGCAGGATCAGTGAAAGTTTAAATCAATAGCTAAATCATAGACAAAGCAGCAAGAAGACACAAACACTAACCTTTACCAGTAGAAACCAGCTCATACACCGCAGGCACCGATGTAACCATCTTCAAGGTGTCTCTGTCTCTGTTCCACAAAAAAAGCTCTCCGGACTCCAATATCCCAGCCAGCCACAATCCTATACTCAGTGCAAAACAGACACAAAGCAAATGAGATGCTTCACTTCATCAAAAGCACTGCAGGAGATGATTTAAAAACAAAGCTCACCGTTCTGAGAACCTGCCATCGTCACCACTCTTGCTATCAAAGGCTGCAGTTTTGGGATCTTCTTTTTGGTCTGCCCTGAGACTAGATTGATTTCACTGATCCGAGTGTCATCCAAAAGAAAGACACCTTCCTTCTCCTAAAAGAATAAAAAAACAAGTGTTTTTTTGCTCTAAAAAAGTTGAAATTATGTCATTAGACAGAAATCACTGATGTTAATAAATGTGCTAAAAAGTTACAATTTCCCCCTTCAGGATCAATAAAATCCCATCAAGATCAATTTACATTTATTTACATATCTGTCTGCCTGTCTAACAGTGAAAAGCACCATCATTATTTTTTTATTACTATTATTATTAGGAAAAGTAAAAAAAAAATAAAATTGGTGATCATCCTTTTTCACCAAAATTTTGGGTCGGGGGGGAGGTGTAAGGATTGTTAGTGGTAGTCTAGTCTCGGAGCTATTTTAGTGTGTTTTAGTTAAGTTAGCGTTAATGTGTGTCTTAGTACATTTCGTTAGTCTGGTCGTACTTTCATGTTGTAAAGCAGTGAGCGTTTGCTACTGTATTTTCCTTTTTTACTAAAAGAGCTTTTAGTAAGTAAATGTCTCATCCTTTTTCTTTACTCTCTTCCCCGACACTACAGTATGTAGCGAATATTAAAAAGATGTTGAAAACTTAAATAAACCATGTTAAACATAGTTCATGTTCTTCTTGAGTGATTTACTTATTCAGGGCAAAGCCACGAAAATACTCGTTAGCACAAAACAGCGCCAGTTTCACAGAAAGACACACACACACACACACACTTGATACTTTTATTTCAAAACTAAACAAGTAATTGTTTATTTCGGTCTCTGATAAAGTTATTCTGTCTGATTTATACAACCAGCCCTCCGTCTGCTTCTCTGTGTGTGAGTCTGCGCGCACGCTGTGATAATAATTATTAAAATATTACAGTTAGTTAAAATAATCCATTGTATTTTATTTCATTAGATAACAGGGAAATGAAACGAATTTTATTGGCCGACTGCAGTGTTTTTACGACGCTGGCCACTACAAAAGCCATGATTTGCTTCACAAAAACAACCGGCCATTGGTATTGACAGTGAAGTGTACTGCACATGTGCAGAATTGATTTGGGATCAGGTCATTGGAAGCATGCGAAATTTGAATGATTCTAGGCCAGACTAGGGTGTTTGGCGCGTTTTTTGTGTTAAAAAAAATAAATAAATAAATAAATTAATTAATTAAAAAAAAAAAAAAGGGTCGGGTGCTTTTTAGAGAGTCGGGCGGGGATGATCACCAATTCTTTTTTTTTACTTGGCCTTAGTAGTAGTAGTAGTAGTACGGTGTAGACTGGGTTTCATAAACTCAAACAGGTAAACTAATTACACGTAAAGTGACATTTAATCACTAGTTTGAGATTCATGTCAGAATTAAAGAATATCTCAGAGTAAGGAATCAAAATACTGAGATCTTATCTCAGAATCACGACTTTGTATCTCAATGCTATAAGAAGAGTTCAATTGATGATGTAAAAGTGCTGTGAGTGTGTTTTCATGCTAATGTGAGGAGCTTCAAAGTGTGAAGTGTCACCTGTCCGAGCCAGCAGAACCTGGACCAGGGCTTTTTCCTTTTGATGCTGGACGACAGAACAACCTCGAACTTGATGTTCATTTCTGTTGGATCGGACAGGACATCCACACTTCGTGTCTTTTACATCAGTGCTATCCATTCTGAGAACATACTGATCAGAGAACGTTAGCTTGAACGCAGACGGTTCCTCAGACAGTATCTGGATCACACAAAACAGACGAGAACGTGCAGGTTTAACTCCAGTACAACACACAGAAACATATAAAGTAACAGTAATAAAGGCTCAATTTAAGCTTTTATCAGCAGTAAAGCTGCAAATAAACGCTGAGAGTTAACACAGTAGCTGCTGAATAACAGTCTAATCTGCCATAGTTCTGATAAAAGTCTGTTTTCACGGTTGTTTTCGCGCCGGTTGTGTTCAGTAACGGACCGTTAGCTACGCTGGCTAAGCAGAGTTAGCCTGTCAGCTAACGTTACAAACTGACAGAAATAAAACTGTTAAACCCTTTGAAACATGCCCAGCACGGCGTTATTCTACACCTCTGATATTCTTCCCGTCTCTCGGTCATTAAACAGAGATCAGCTGGCTCATTCAGGTTTGTTTACAGGCTGTAAATGTTTTTTCTCTGCTCTCTCCTCCCGTCCGAACATATGAGGCAGCGGAACTACACATCCCATAATTCTCTATTCGTTACTATGGAGCTGGACGCCTCCGTGGACACGCCCACTTAATATCCGCTGTAGACCACGTGCTCCAGCGTATAGAAGTATAAAAAAGTTTGGAGAAATTTTAATCAAGTTGTTTAGTCATAAATGTTACTTCGTAAAGTCTAAACTGGCAAAATTTGACCCGGATATTGTCTTTCTGTCATCGTTATAATGAATCCACTGATCAGGTCTTCTGGGACTGTGTTTATTAATGTTTTCTGGAACAATTTATTTTTTACATTTTTCTTAGAAGTAAAATATATTCAGACTTACTCGGAAAACTGTTTTTCTTTGATGTGCCCAATAAAACAGAGAGGGACGTTATAAAGATATTTAAACAGAGAGGAGCTTTATTTAAAATTTTTATCAAATATAACTCCTTTAGAACACTGCTAACTATAATGTACATCAGAAGTCACCAACCTTTTTGAAACAGAGCTACTTCTTGGGTACCGATTAATGCAAGGGCTACCAGTATGATACACACGTCTGAAATGACAAGACTGAAAAATAACTGCTTTTTTGCCCAAAGCTGCCTTTAACTCTCGTAGTGCGCTACCCGGTGGGTAGTTAGCATGGTAGCTTGCAAGACACGTTCTGAAATGTCTCTCAACATTGTGGCGCTTTGCCACAGTCGACCCGCAAATAAACACAATAAAATAATAGGATTTCTTTTTTTCTGCCATGTTTTCGGGCGTAAATCATCTCCTCACCTTTACTGCACCTGCTAGTTGGTCTCCATGGCAACGGTTGCTAGCCAGCTAATTCCAATCTAATATGAAACATTTTTTAAGTTTTTTTATATTGTCATTTTCAAATTCACACCAATGCAAGTGTAAATAAAAAAAAAAGTAAAATAATAATAATAATAATAGATGTAGCTCACTGGTAAGTGGTGGTCTCAAGGTAAAAAAGCTTAAAAAATTTACAGAGAAAGATAAAATAATAAATGAACATTACAGAAAATATTTAGATACAGTTAAAGTAAGTAAAAACAAGTAAATATGCTTATAATCCACCTCATTTGGTGAATGGTTAAAGTACTGAGCTACAAACAACACACAAATAAATAATTTTTAAAAACCATACATTGTGATTTCCTGATTTTTTCTTTTAGATTATGTCTCTCACAATGGACATCCACCTAAGATGAAAATTTCAGACCCAAAGCTATTTAGGTTTTCGTTAGAGCATCCTGATAATAGTGCATTACAGTAATCTAACCTAGAAGTAATGAACGCATGTATCAATTTTTCTGCATCCTGTAGGGATAAGGCATTTCTTAACTTGGAGATATTACGGAGATGTAGAAAAGCTGTTCTGGTAGTTTTAGTTATGTGTTGGTGAAATGACAAATCTGAGTCAATTATGACACCAAGATTGTTTGCTACTGAGTATAACAGTGAAGTTATCCAGATTTAAACTTAAGCCTGATCATTTATTTCTCATGGTCTTTGGGCCCAGAAGAACGACCTCTGTTTTGTCACTATCTAAGAGAAGGAAGTTATATGACATCCAGCATTTCACATCTTTTACACATTTTCTTTAATCTAATCCTGTCGTCAGGTTTAGCTGATATATAAAGTTGTGTGTCATCTGCATAACAGTGAAAATGAATATTATGTTTACTTATAACGTGGCCTAATGGAAGCATATAAAGTATGAATAATAGAGGTCCTAAGATAGATCCTTGTGGAATTCCACATCTCACTTTAGTACTGTTGGACGATACATCATTAACATTTACAAACTGGTAATGTTAGATAAGATTTAAACCACAATAGGGCTGTTCCTGTGATTTCAATCACGTTCTCTAGTCTTTTTCGGAGAATATTGTGGTCTATTGTATCAAAAGCTGCACTTAGATCAAGTAAAACTAATAAGGATACACAGCCTTGATGAGATTTGTTATCTTAATAAGAGATGTCTCAGTGCTATGATGGGATCTAAATCCAGATTGGAACTTTTCATAAATTTGGTTTTTATGCAAATATGAGCAAAGTTGTTGGGCCACAACTTTTTCCAAAATTTTAGACATAAATGGTAAATTAGAAATAGGTCTATAATTGGACA
>BRDA01003651.1:3843-26760 GCA_036984385.1 Crenuchus spilurus
AGAGAGAGATGGGAGGGAGGGAGTGAAGGAGGGAGAGAGAGAGGGAGGGAGGGAGAGAGAGATGGGAGGGAGGGAGTGAAGGAGGGAGAGAGAGAGGGAGGGAGGGAGAGAGAGATGGGAGGGAGGGAGTGAAGGAGGGAGAGAGAGATGGGAGGGAGAGAAGGAGGGAGAGAGAGAGAAGGAAGGAGGGAGGGAGGGAAGGAGGGAGCGAGAGAAGGAGGCAGGGAGGGAAAGAGGGAAGGAGGGAGAGAGAGAGGGATGGAAGTAATGAAAATAAAATATGACGGTTTTAAGATTTTAATTTAAATTATGAACTTGAATTAAAAATATTAAATTATTTTTTACCCAATACTGTAATTTTGGGAGATTAGTATTGATATATAGTATTGATAGTATAGTATAGACTAGTATTGATATATACAGTACCGTATTTTCCAGACTATAAGTCGCAGTTTTTTTTTCATAGTTTGGCTGGGGGTGCGACTTATACTCTGGAGCGACTTATGTGTGAAATTATTACCATAATACATTATTACCGGTATATCATTTTACATGTTATTTTCACACTAAACCGCAAGAGGGCGCTCTATGCCCGTGTTGCAACTGATGAGTCTGATGTAAGCGACGTAGAAAAGGAAGCGCCGCATCTTCTACCTCCGGAGTTAGCAGAGTTGTTTAAAAGTGACACCGAGGATGGAGATTTCATTGGATTTTAGTTACTTGGAGTTACAAGGATGGTTTAGTAAACTTTTTAGCATATTATATATGCTATGGTTTTCTGACTAAATCTTAATATGTTATGTTAACATACCAGGCACGTTCTCAGTTGTGTCAGTAACGTAAGCATATTGTTCAATTACTCAGCCTGTTGTTGCCTCTACTCTATTTTTATTTTAAATTACTTTTCAAAATGACATGTCTGTGCTTGGTGTTAGACTTTATGAAATTAATTTTCTCCAAAAATGTGACTTATACTCCAGTGCAACATATATATGTTTTTTTCTTCTTTATTATGCATTTTATGGCTGGTGCGACTTGTACTTCGGAGCGACTTATAGTCCGGAAAATACGGTATATAGTTTATTTATATATGTATAGTTTATATAGTATATACAGTTTTTATTTTTTAAATAAAAACTAGTGTATGTATGTGTCTGTATTTGTTTTACCCTCAGTTCGCTGATGCCATAACCTTTACGCAGAGTGATCTGAAAGACCTCAAGCATGCTGAGGAAAGCAGCCAGCCGACACAAACTCTGCTTCCCACTGCCACCCACCCCAATCAGCAATGCATTTCCCACCGGAGCCTCCAGTATACGGCTGATCCTGCAGCTATACATACAAACATAATTCCTTTAATTCAAACATAAAAAATAAAACAAGTTGATAGATAGCTGGATGATATTTTGAATGGATGGATATTTGGATAGACTGATGAATGGAGGGAAAAATGGAAAGATACATTGTCAAATATACAGTGGTCTGAAAAAGTGTTTGCACCCTTCCTGATTTCCTTTTTTTTTGCATGTTTGTCACACTTAAATGTTTCGGAACATCAAACCAATTTAAATATTAGTCAAAAACAACACAAGTAAATACAAAATGCTATTTTTAAATGAAGGTGTTTATTATTAAGGGAGAAAAAAATCCAAACCTACATGTGTGAAAAAGTGACTGCCCCCCTTGTTAAAACATAACTGTGGTTTCTCACACCTGAATACATTGTCTCTAGCCACACCCAGGCCTGATTATTGCCACACCTGTTCTCAATCAAGACATCACTTAAATAGGACCTGCCTGACAAAGTGAAGTCTACCAAAAGATCCGCAAAAGCTACACATCATGCCGATATCCAAAAAAATTCAGGAACAATTGAGAAAGAAGGTAATTGAGATCTATCAGTCTGGAAAGGGTTATAAAGCCATTTCCAAAGCTTTGGGAATCCAGCGAACCACAGTGAGAGCCATTATCCACAAATGGCGAAGACATGGAACAGTGGTGAACCTTCCTAGGAGTGGCCAGCCGCCCAAAATTAGCACAAGAGCGCAGCAACGACTCATCCAAGAGGTCACAAAAGACCCCACAACAACATCCAAAGAACTGCAGGCCTCACTTGCCTCAGTTAACGTTCATGCCTCCACCATCAGAAAGAGACTGGGCAAAAATGGCCTGCATGGCAGGGTTCCTAGACGAAAACCACTGCTGAGCAAAAAGAACATTAAAGCTTGTCTCAAATTTCCCAGAACACATCTTGATGATCCCCAAGACTTTTGGGAAAACATTCTGTGGACCGATGAGACAAAAGTTGAACTCTTTAGAAGGTGTGTGTCCCATTACATCTGGCATAAAAGAAACACTGCATTTCAGGAAAAGAACATTATACCAACAGTAAAATATGGTGGTGGTAGTGTGATGGTCTGGGGCTGTTTTGTTGCGTCAGGACCTGGAAGACTTGCTGTGATAAATGGAACTATGAATTCTGCTGTCTACCAAAAGATCCTGAAGGAGAATGTCCGACCATCTGTTCGTGACCTCAAGCTGAAATGAACTTGGGTTTTGCAGCAGGACAATGATCCAAAACACACCAGCAAGTCCACCTCTGAATGGCTGAAGAAAAACAAAATGAAGACTTTGGAGCGGCCTAGTCAAAGTCCTGACTTGAATCCTATTGAGATGCTGTGGCATGACCTTAAAAAGGCCGTTCACGCTCGAAAACCCTCCAATGTTGCTGAATTACAACAATTCTGCAAAGATGAGAGGGCCAAAATTCCTCCACAACGCTGTAAAAGACTCGCAAAGGCTTCGTTGCAGTTGTTGCTGCTAAGGGTGGCCCAACCAGCTATTAGTTTCACACAGGGCCATGTAGGTTTGGATTTTTTTTCTCTCTTAACACCTTCATTAAAAAATAGCATTTTGTGTTTACTTGTGTTGTCTTTGACTAATATTAAAATTGGTTTGATGTTCCGAAACATTTAAGTGTGACAAACATGCAAAAAAGCAGGAAATCAGGAAGGGGGCAAACACTTTTTCACCTAGTTTAATGGATAGATAAACTGTTGGACAGATGGATGGATAATGGAATAAACAGATAAATGGATTTAATAATGGATGAATCTATGAATGGCTGGGAAAATGGAATAATAAATGAATGCATGGGTAAATATTTGGGTTAATGAATAGATGGATGGAAGGGAATAGATGGACAGATAAATGGGTCAAACAAATTGATGAACTTAATAATTTGGGAATGATGAAATGATACATGAATGTGTTTGATTGATGAGCAAATATGTCAGTGGAGAAATGAATGTAAGACTGTTTGAATAGACTGATAGCTGAATACTCACATGTGCTGCATGGCCTCTTCAAACAACACCAGGTTCATGTTAGCATGAATCTCATTGTAGTGTTCCAGAGCCTCAGTAAGAGTCTTCTGCAGCTTCTCCCAATCACTCACCTGAGAATAGCGTGGCTCACCCACACCATGGGCGAAATGGGAGTATATCAGAGGTTGGTGTATAAAGATTGACTCATCTATTCCCTGCAGAGAGAAAGAGAACACATACTTCCAGTCATAATAATACAAAATATAAATGCTATTCACTCAGTGTAAAACATGGCCTATAGTAAATAATTCTCCATCCAAGTTAAGAGCAACATTCTGACCTCAAAGTATCTCTTGCCAGTATCCAGCAAGATCTTATTGAACAGCTCTACATCCTTCTCCTCCATCAGTTTGTCCGCGTACACACGAGAACACTCATGCAGCCAGAGGTACACCAAGTCTATGGGGTACCGTACACTCTCCGGCAAGGCAAAGAGAATTCCCTACATACACAAATATACATATACACAGTGTACATATATGCACATACAGACAGAATGCTATGATCAAGTGAACAAATAAAAATTGTAGCATATGCTATTTTGGGGGCACCAAGTTTTTCATACATCTTCTATTTAATGCCCAACACAAAACCACAATAGCAAGAATAAATACAGTGGTACCTTGAAATATGAATTTAATTCGTTCTGTAACAGAGCTCGTAAGTCAGTCAAACAAATTTTTCCCATTTAAAATAACTGAAATAGATTTAATTTATTCCAGCCCTGTGAAACACCCTCAAACCATCCTAAATTATGGACAAAACACATGTTTTGAATTAAGAAACACATATATACACTTTACCAATGCATAACAAAATATTTCAATTTCAAATTTCAATAATATTAGTGTAAAATAATTTTTGGGGAATTCTCGCTGTAGCATTTTAAATTCATGGGGAATTCGATGCGCGTGGTACTGTGTATTACAGATGCATAGTGCGCACTGTACAGTAAAATCTCTCTTCTCCCATTTCACTTCAGCATCCGACTGCTGCCAAGAAATTCAGCAACTGGCTTTAGAATGGGAGGCCATGGTTCGTTATTTGCTGTTCAGTACAAAAAAAGTTTCACTCGCATATCAGGGCCGGCCTGGGTCTTTCAACCGTGCAAAATAATATTAACAGTATTTAACATAATTACTGTAAGTATGTTAATAAAATGACCTAAATTTAAGAGTTTAAATTATTGTACTTGATTCTGAGGGTAACACGTGAGAAAGAATGAGATGCAGGTGTTGTGCTGCCCATACTGGACCCTTGCGCCAAAGCGCCAACTACAAACCGGATTCCAAAAAAGTTGGGACACTAAACAAATTGTGAATAAAAACTGAATGCAATGATGTGGAGATGCCAACATCTAACATTTTATTCAGAATAGAACACAAATCACAGATCAAAAGTTTAAACTGAGAGAATGTATCATTTTAAGGGAAAAATATGTTGTTTCAATATTTCATGGCGTCAACAAATCCCAAAAAAGTGGGGACAAGGCCATTTTTATTACTGTGCGGTCTCCCCCCTTCTTCTTAAAACACTCAACAGACGTCTGGGGACAGAGGAGACCAGTTTCTCAAGTTTAGAAATAGGAATGCTCTCCCATTCATGTCTAATACAGGCCTCTAACTGTTCAATCGTCTTGGGCCTTCTTGGGCCAAATGTTTTCTATAGGTGAAAGATCTGGACTGCAGGCTGGCCATTTCAGTACCCGGATCCTTCTCCTACGTAGCCATGATGTTGTGATTGCTGCAGAATGTGGTCTGGCATTATCTTGTTGAAAAATGCAGGGTCTTCCCTGAAAGAGATGACGTCTAGATGGGAGCATATGTTGTTCTAGAACCTGAACATAGTTCTCTGCATTAATGGTGCCTTTCCAGACATGCAAGCTGTCCATGCCACAAGCACTCATGCAACCCCATACCATCAGTGATGCAGGCTTCTGAACGGAGCGTTGATAACAACTTGGGTTATCCTTGTCCCCTCTGGTCCGGATGACATGGCGTCCCAGTGTTCCATAAAGAACTTCAAATCGTGACTCATCTGACCACAGAACATTCTTCCATTTTGCCACACTCCATTTTAAAAGACCCCTGGCCCAGTGCAAACGTCTGAGCTTGTGGAGCTTGCTTAGAAATGGCTTCCTCTTTGCACTGTAGAGTTTCAGCTGGCAACGGCGGATGGCACGGTGGATTGTGTTCACTGACAATGCTTTCTGGAAGTGTTCCTGAGCCCATTCTGTTATTTCCTTGACAGTGGCATTCCTGTTTGAGGTGCGGTGACATTTAAGGGCCCGGAGATCATGAGCATCCAGTAGAGTTTTACGGTCTTGACCCTTACGCACAGCCATTGTTCCAGATTCTCTGAATCTTTTGATGATGTTATGCACGGTTGATGATAATAACTTAAAAGTCTTTGCTATTTTACGCTGGGTAACACCATTCTGGTATTTCTGCGCAACAATGGTGGAATTGGTGATCTTTTTACCATCTTGGCTTCAGAGAGACACTGACACTCTGAGAAGCTCTTTTTATACCCAATCATGTTGTCAATTGACCTAATTAGTGTTAATTGGTCTTCCAGCTGTTCGTTATATGCTCAATTTCCTTTTTCCAGCCACTTATTGCTACTTGTCCCAACTTTTTTGGGATTTGTTGACACTGAAATTTTGAATCAACATATTTCTCCTTTAAAATGTTACATTTACTCAGATTAAACTTTTGATCTGTCATCTATGTTCTATTACGAATAAAATATTGACATTTGCCATCTCCACATCATTGCATTCAGTTTTTATTCACAATTTGTTTAGTGTCTCAACTTTTTTGGAATCCGATTTGTAACAGCAGCCACTCGTATCTTGAAATTTCCCTCAGATCTCGAACAAAAATACGGACGGGGTCGCAGCTTGTATCTTTAAAAAATGTGTATGTTGGTCTGCTCGTATCCCAAAATATCACTGTATAGGAACATGGTCACTGCTGGTGCACCCACATACCTGGAAGATGTTGGAAATGTCCCTGAGATTAAAAATATAATGAAATCTGATGGCAGTGGGCAGAAAATTCTGTGTCATCTTCTGGTGCAGGCAGATGGCGGCCTGAACAAGTGTCCCCACAGAGCGAATCACTCCATAACTGTAACCACCCTGCTGAAAATGACCATTCAAAATGCTGCTGTAGATAGTGCTCAGAGCCTCTGCTCCTGGAAAGTGCACTGCAAAAACAGAGAAATGCCTCTACAGAGAGACAGAGAAAACAGTGTTACTGTAATCATGGAAATTTCAATTTTTCAATATTGCATGTGAATGCATATGTAATCTCTTACACATAATAACAATTGCATGACAAATGGAGTTACACAGGTCTTAAACAACCTAAAGTTCCTTGTAATTTCTCCAACAACTGAGGAGCAGATGCATATATGAAAGTAAGTACAAAATGTCCTTCAAATGCAATACGCACACACAATATCTGAAAATAACAGAAAGCTTGTAAAGATGCATTAGAACCACCCCACCATCTGATGTACAGGGTTTAACCTCTTTAACTCCTGACTTTTATTAAACCATAAGGAATATTATCCAGTAACTACAAGAGCGTGGGATGAAAGTCTATGAGCTTTAGATGTTAAATGATTGTGTGAAACCATGGAACTGTCAACAAGCTCCTAAAAAAGAACACTTATAAACACAAACAAATAAATAAATAAACTTCTTTCCCACCAAAACATCCTGATATGATTTTGTACGCTAGTTACAAATAAAAGTGAAATGTTTGTATAATCACTGAACTATGTTACCTGTAGGCGAGGGTTGACAGAAAAGCTTCCAGCTGTTGGGTTCATGCAGGTAATATACTGACAATTATGAATCTCCTTAACAACCAGTCTCTGACGATCATACCTGACAGCACACATAAATAAAAATCACTGGGTTGTTAGCTACCAGAATTGATGTAGGGATGGCACTGTGATGAAACCTGTGATTTACAACTACTGTGTTCTACAACACACTGACTGGTTTGAGGTTTCAGTGGGTTAAGAAAAGTTTTGATGCTGCATTTTGATGGATACATCTAGGTAAATTTAAGTGAATATTGAGTTCTACTAAGCTCTCTGTAAGTAATATTAGCTTTGGCAATGAACGGAAAGGGAAGAATATGTCAAAATGGCTGATTGACCACATCTGGGATAAGTGGTAAAATATGTAAATATGATTCCTAGGTAATAACTCCTTTAACTTGTTTTTTAGGGAGATGCATTGTTTCTATATTGCAAATGCAATTAAACTTGTGAGGACTTAATGTTTGTTGGTTGGTGGGTGGGCAGACAGGCAGACAGGCAGGCAGACAGGCAGTACTTTATTGATCTCTTAGGAGGTTCCTTCAGGGAAATTAAGGAAACTTATTTTTTTCTATTTGATTTGCTATACTTGCAACAAATGTCACAATACAAGCACACACACACACATTTACCAGTGAGAGTAGTCAAGGTGTTGCCTTATCAGTGTATGTGGCTGAACTGTTCCATAGGCATCCACCTCTGGCATGTTCAGGTCATCTACAAAGTAGATCAGCTTCTTTGTGCCAGGAGGAGCATAATTCCGCCCTGCCTTCTTCTCTAGAGGCTTTTCTAGCACACCTACCAGAGAGCGGACAACAGATTACTAGTACAGTATTTGTTTATCTTGTATCATTGGTTATCTTGTAACCATATTATGTTCATGTAAAATTATAAAATTTTCAGATGCATGAGAGTTTCAGGTGTAGGCCACAGTGTGAGCCAGCCCTTCCTAATCATGTTATCACTGTGTCTTCACTCACGCTGCAGCATGGCTGATGTGGTGTAATAATTGAAGGGTACTTTAGACACCACATAATCCTCTTTGTGTTTGGAGATGGTATCCCACACTAAGATGGTCTTGCCCACGCCTGCATTTCCCACCAACATTACTGGCTTGCCTTTCTCCAGCAGCAGCTCCATAAAATACGCCAGACAAATGGTCTCTGATGACTGAACCAGTACCATCTGAACACATAAACACCCATTTATACTCATTTATCAGCCATTTTTGAACATCGCATTTTGTTGTCTGAATACATTATGAAAGGATGTTAAAAATGGGATTCAAATTTGAATGTTGGTGTATGTACACTACATCAAACATGCAAGATCACCCATTAAATTTAACATTTTTCATGACAGCAGTTTTTTTTTCTTCAGAAGAAATCTCAGAAATCAGGACATATGTCCACGGGAGGTTCAGCACATTTCACACAAAATATGGAATGTAGGATTATTGTGGATATGTGCTTTGAGTTAGCATTGATGCTATAATACACTCTAGTAGAAAATGCTTGCACATATGTCCTATTCTAGTCATTAATAGTGTTTACTGGGGTCGTTCATGAACTAACATTTCCTCTTCTAGTGGTTTATAGAGTTTATTGAGGGGCTCTGATATCTGATTCTTGTGTGACCACAATATTGCTACATCATTATGTTTTGTGCAAAATATGTTTTAAACTTCATGCGTAAACAACTGTACTAAAACATCAGTTCACTGTTGTGGGAGACACCAATATTTAACAAAAATATTATAACAGTCTTGAAACGGATAGAAAAAGGTAATTAAAATAAGTTTTATGTTGTTATGAAAATTCTATGTGACCCCAAACTTCTGAACAGTAGTGTGTGTGTGTGTGTGTGTGTGTGTGTGTGTGTGATGTAGTTGTACCTGCAGTGGGATGTCTGGTTCTAATTCAAAAGGAGGTGTGCGTTCACCCCATGGAGTGAACTTTTTTGTGTTGGGATCAATGTAGTAATCAAACACTGTTCCCTGAGAAGGGAATTTCACTGCCCGCATCTCCTTACACCACCAACGGCTGAACTCTGCACGATAGTCTATCAGCTAAGAGACAGAAAAGAAGAAACGCAAGAGAAAAAGAAAGAGAGAGGGGACTCTCTTTTATTGCTTAATGCAATAAATAAAACATAGTATAAATATGTATAATGAGTAGATATGGTACTGAATTTATTATTCACATGGTCTTGGAAGAGAGCCCCTCCAAAAGCCCAAACACAGGCAAAAACAAAGTAGATCTCATAGAGTTCACGAGGAGAGTCAGCAGGAGTATTCTCATCTGTCAGCAAGCAGTCCAGCAGGCAACACAGTGTCTACCACAAAAACGCACGCGCATACACATGTTTACATTTACATACACAAGTACCACTTTATCAGTGAGCAAGAGAATACAGTCACAGAGGAGATATGCAGAATGGTTCCTCTCACTACACCTATAAGTTTTTGGAGCTGAGTGAAACCAGAGAACACAGACATATGCAGAATAAGGTTTACTGAAAGAGGCAATCCAAAACATGTAGTGAAAACAGCCCAGGTTCAAAACCAACAGATGCAAACAAGAATTATCTTCAAAAGAGTAGTCAAAAACAGGAAGAGGTCAAAAAGACGAAGCAAACGACAAAGAGGCAGCATAAAAAGGGCTAAGGCTGATACAAGGTCAAATACCGAAAGATGGGTCAAACACAAAAAATACATAAGAGAGATAATGCTTGGTATGCACTGAAACAGATACAATACTTCGCAAAGAGGTTTGAAAAAGGTATATATAGTGAGTTTTTAAAGAGAAACAGGTGAAAGTGATCAGTATTCTGGAGAGGGAGATCTGAGAGTTCTTCTGTTATTGGTTGACATATTATTGTGAGTTCCAGAGGCATTCTGGGAAATGGAGTCCTGGGAAGGAACAGTATTGACACGAGGTGTGACAAAACCCTGGTACTGAAAATTGGAAACTATGTTTTTTATGATCATGTTAATGTAAACCCTGTGTTCACATGTTTAATTTGTCCATTCATACACTAACTGGCCACATTATTAGGTACACATACCTTGTATCTACACTCTGTGTCCATGTTATCAGCTCCTTTACTATATACAGTCATATGAAAAACAAAGTATGTGAACTGGTAATGGTTTTACATACAAGAATTAAAAAATCATCTGGTTCTTCCATAGGAAGCAGTAAGGTAAGGCTGTGCAATGCACAGAGAAATTGCAAAAGCCTGTGTTTAGTTTTTATAGATGGTTTCTCCATTTTAGCTTATTTGTTAAATAAATAATGACACTGTGGTTGTGTGTTGTTGTTCATCTGAAGTTGTATTTACCTAATTTTAAGACATGTTTAGGACCAGATTATCTTTTATTTTGTCCTGGTACAGAAAACCATAGAATTCCAAGAGAATGTTCTTTGTCACATGCCCGTAGGTGCACTCTGTAGTTCCACAATTATAGACTGTAATCCATCTGTTTGCATATTTTGTTAACCCCTTTTGACCCTGTTCTTCAATGGTCAGGTTCTCCACAAGACTGTCATAGAGCAGGTATTATTTGGGTGGTTTGTGTTCTCAGCACAGCAGTGACACTGACGTGGTGGTGGTATGTTAGTGTATGTTACGATGGTATGAGTGAATCAAGACACAGCAAAGCTGCTGGAAATTTTAAACACCATGTTTGCTCACCGTCCACTCTATTAGCTTCATCTACCTTAGCAAAGTCACGTGTTTTAATCATTCTCAAGTCCCAGGATGCTGTTGGCTGAATAGTTTTCATTCCAGCAGTGACTACTTGTACCAGCACAGGTCCGCACAGCACAGGTAAATGGAACTGATCAAATGGACAGTGAGTGTAGATACAAGGTATGTGTACCTGATAAGTGGCCAGTGAATGTACAGATATAACAAAATCCACTGCTTTTAAATTGGACACTTTAGTCTCAGTGTAATCACTTAAGACCCTTAATCATTTAATAAAAGAATGCATATTTACGCCTCTTATCTATACCATACTGTTCTCAGTGAATATGTGTCTTACTTATACACTGCTAATCTCACCAATAATTTATTTATCTCAAGTTTACCTTACTGATGCCAGTATGTTCGTGTGTCTGTGTATGTGAGTCTTACTTGTACCATGCTGGTCTCAGGTATAGGTGTGATGGTCTTCAGGTTGCATCTCACCTGCTCTAAACAGTAGGGCACATACTTATCAAAAAGTATAGTCAAATTTGCTCGTTCTGACTGGGCTTGACGAGTGTCAATCCAACTTGCTACATACCTGAAAAATAAAGCAAAAAAATGTTTCAAAGGAATAGTTCATATTTACATATTTTTCCACTTACACCTGATGTAGTTGATCAACCAATACATATTTAGAGTCCATATTTAGCTTTAGTTTAGAACTGAAGCTGTGACGCTTACATTGATAATAAACTCTAGGACTTAACAGTCAATATGTTTACGTTTTTTCATAGCTCAAAGTGAGGCATTCTGTGTCATAAAACACATCAACAAGTCTGTGTGAATGTATTTAAGATTTTGATACAGTTTGATTTTAAACAGATTTTCCATTCAGAGTTGCTTTTGGGCACAACACAGGCCTGTGTAGTGGATGCAGCTAATGGTTGTCACTCACGAGCTCCAACCCAGGTCCTGTGGATTGACATAAAGGATGCCTGCCCTGGATACCGTTGCTGGGGTGGCAGCCTTAAGGTGGCTGATCTCAAACAGCAGGCGCATAGAGGACGTTAAGGAGATACGCTCATTGCTAGCCAGTGTCAGAACCTAGCACACAGAGCCACAAACATATAAAAATGTAAACATAGCCTACAAGATATTAAAACTTGAAGTTGCTTAGCACCAAATAGTAACTGACCTTGTTGTCATCCATAACTGTGTTCAGAGACTCTATCCACATTGGGTCAATGTCACCATCTAAGACAATCCACTTTGGACCATCATGTGACAGAGCAGACAGCTCTCGCATGGTTGAGGAGAAAAGACCTAACAAATAAAAATGGAGTACACTAACACATGCAATATGCACCTGTTTAAAATACATATACATAAAAGAAATGCAATTATCACTGCCCATATCATTGGAAAATTCACTTTTTTGTAATAAAACAGTTTGATGTATTATGTAGGCTTCAAAACTCTTCCGTCCATGTACTCCCTACAGGAAAACTAATCAAAAAGTCTAAATTGTTCTGTTATATATTAATTGTTTATGTGATTTTATTTAAATTATTTAACATTCAGCAGTCTGTCTCCACCCATTGATATACACGGTCTTAAAGGTTTAAAGTAACAAATACAGCATGTTTTATTCTAATGGATAAAGAGAGGTTGGAAAATGGTTAGCTAACAATTACTATGACTGTTTTTGCTGAATAAAACCACACAAACATCATCAGACATTAGGGAAAATATAAAATATAAAAAGTTTTATTAGGAAATTATCCCTTTAAAATATGCTCACAGATACAAACCAATGCATGCCATCACACATATACACATACCATCTTTCCACTCTCTTGTAATAGGATGCAAAAATCCAAACAGCTCATCTGTGGTCACAGCTTTAGGGTTAATGTCACTCCA
Organism: Crenuchus spilurus; assembly: GCA_036984385.1. Lineage (NCBI taxonomy): Eukaryota > Metazoa > Chordata > Actinopteri > Characiformes > Crenuchidae > Crenuchus > Crenuchus spilurus. Next base: position 16,683 of record BRDA01003651.1, read on the forward strand.
CACTGGCTTCAGCCTCATATTGGAGTAAGTCTTATGCAGCGTCTTCAAAATCTGAGAAAAAGGCATCAAACAGTATCACTCATTCATCACTCATTCTGACATTAAAGTGATGTGTGTCTAAATAGAGTGTATACATTTTTTCCCACCTGGCTCTTCCCTGTTCCAGCTCCACCAACCACAAAGACAGAATGTCTGACAGCTAGGAGTTCCTCCAGCTGTGTAACCTGAGTTTCAGACAGTGCAGTGGGACAGCAAATGTTATCTTCAGAAAAGTTCTGCTAATTATACCAGAAGGCACCCTAAACATGTACTATTGCATCTCCAAATTTTTGATTGAATTAGATTTAATGTTTAGTTGTAATATTGATGATCTTTAAATAGTAATTTATTAGGCAGAAGACATACAAGTTAAGCCCTTCCTCAAGGGCAACACTACAGTGCAAATCTGTAATCTGAATGTATTGATTTTTCTTTTCTCCTAATTGAAATCATGCTGACTTTGAGGATGAAGTTCTCTTCCGGCTGCAGTCGCAGTTCGCTGACGGCTTGTCGCACATGCTGCTCCAGCTGCAGGTCCCTCTTGCGTGGAACATCCAGAAGAGGGAACAGGTCGCTGATTAGGCCCAGGAATATTGGCACATCACTTGTCACAATCTTCGGCAAATTGAAATCTCGCAAGGCCCTCATCAACACCTTAATAACCCGGGCAAATTGATATTTCAAATATACTGACTGAATATGCTATAACAAGTTGAAAAAGATTTTAAAAAGTACTGAATATTAAAAGGGTGAAAGTGATCTTATGTACAGTGCAGATAAACTCTCATGAGCACCTGTTCCTCTGGGTGACTCCTGTCTTCCCTCTTCAGTGACCCAGCCACAACCAGTACTGACTTTATTGCACGGAGACCCCAGTCATAGTGATCCTGCAAATTCCAAATCCAAACAAAAATATTCATTAGGCAAACAATCTAAATTTACAGCAATGCTTAAAATATGAATGTAACAGATATTGATCACAATATCAAATGTATTACTGCTGTAAATATTTTTTCTAAATGTTGCAAGACAATAATAAAATCCACAAATGCTGCTGTGCCAGCTGCTCAATTGTCTATGGTAGAAGGGTGAGGTAGGACAGTGTCACTACATTTTAGTTCAGTTTAGTTATTATGCTGCTTTTAAATGGAAACAGTTGATAGTGAATATTAAAGGAGGCCTGACTGTAGACACTTTTAAAACCAGAATGAAAACACATATTTGAGCAAGGTTTTAGCTGTTTAAAACACTGTTGTCTTCAAACTTTTATCCTACTGCCAGTGGCTCACAGGACAGGCTGGTAACAGACACGTCACTTCCTTCCAGTTTGTCTCAGGTTCAGGAGAAGGGTGCCGCAATACCCCTTCTGGCCACCAGAGGTCACACTCTCCTGTATATTGAGCCACTGCCGTGAAAACCAAGTACAAATGAGCTCAATCTGGCACTCATCATGACAGGCTTAAAAGCCCAGGCTATTCTCAGCCTTTTGTTGAGCACTCCAGCTTCTGTGAACCATGGCTTGAGTATATGTCTAGCTGCAAGTTAAAGTTGTATCTAAGTGCTCTATGCTTACATGCTCCTGCTGCACTTGAGTGATTACTGTGGTCTAAAGATGAAGTTCAAGTCAAGTTTATCCAAGCCCAAGCTGAAGGTAAGTATCATTACAATTCACGACAAGCCATATGAAGTGTGCTTCAGAGTAAACACATCTACATTAAGACTTCTCCCTAAAAGCCAGTTAATCCTGAATACTGCCCTGATGTACCCAGTCACAGCAAAGTGCAAGCCACTTTTCTGTCCACAGCCACAGTCCTATTCAAGTCACAGTCACAGCTCTATTCAAGCTACAGCCAAAATACCAGGGGTTCTAGTAAATGGCCACAAACATCAATTTGTGGATTATATCATGGTCTGGAAACAGTTAGAAAAACAATATTGTCTTACAATGAAAAAAATGTGTGTGGTCATGAAACATTCTGGGTGACCCCAACATTTTGAGAGGTAGTGTATGTAGTGCATGTAACACTATGTCCGTGAGTAGGTACCTGTTTGGAGAGCAGTTCTTTGCAGAGTGTGTACAAGCTGATAAATTTGCGTGCAAGTATACGAGCATCAATAAAGCCTTCTGCCACCAGCATGATCTCACATATAAGCTCGAAATCAGGAATGACCATGGCACATGGTCTGATTCACACACACACAAACGCACGCACACACACACGCATCCACACACACACGCACACAAACACTATTAATAGTTTATTCCTGAGATAGAATTCTTTGACATTCTTTGACATACTTTAGAAAGCCAGTCATTGTCTAAGCTAATGTGCAGGTAAGCAGGTAAACCTGAAGAGTGCTTTGAGGTTCTCTGGTAGTTCAGCCCTGCCAGCATATCCTGGGTTTAGCGTGATGAAGATTCCCACTGTTGGTTTCAACTCAATCTCCTCACCCAAGAAATGGAATCTGGAATGGATCAGTATAATGGAACAGAACAGACTGAAATGTGATATGAAACTGGATATAGTACTGCTGCACATTTTGTATTGTAAATACTGCAATATTGAGTCACAGTTCACACTCAAGCAGTTTAGGTTGTACTGACAAAAATGTAATATATTCATGTGCTGCTCTGACCTGGTTTTCTTGTTGCGAACAGCATCTTGGATAGTCTTGACCTGAACAGCAACCACAGACAAAACCTCCACAGCAATCCGATTAAACTCATCAAAACAGCCCCACACACCTGTCTGGGCCAGACCCTTATAGATATTACCTATGGACTAAAAATGGAGGAAGAGAGATCAATTAAAAAGAAATTCCACATTTTCTTTAAAATTAAACTCAAATGAATTGCTAATGTTGGAATAGATTCACATTGAGAATATTTTCCATTTACCTCAAATGTAGTTGATCCCACTGCAAACATATATTAGCAAGTGTAATCATCTTAAATGTAAAAATTTAATATTTCTCATTTTCAGAATATTATTAGTAAATTACAAGATAATTTAATGTATATCCAGACATGCCTTACTTGTTTACAGGAACCTTATTAAATACAATTATACTGGCCAATAATTGTGCTTGTTTGATACATTTATCTTACATTTATTTAATAAAATTACTTAAGTAAAATGTAACATTTTAAGTTAACAGTATTATATAATAAGCTTATCTAGCTAAGATATGTATTTTTTTGCAGTGCATTCAAAATCAACTAGGTGCAAATTTTGGTTAATTTGTTTAAAACTAAAGCTTTAATAGTGCAAACAATCATTAGAACTATCACTTAAGTATCCCATCAAATCAGTGGAACTCCAAATATGGCTTAACAGGCCAAACAGTGTTGAGTTTGGAGTAAACAGAATAATGTCTGGGTATCTGGAGTGCCTAGCAACCCAAAAAATGACAAGCCAATCAGTTATTTTGTGTGCTGTCTGAGTCTGAAAATATGAATTTAAATGAATAGCTCCTGATCTGACTCCATTTATTGCACAATAAAGGAACTTAGTAATGCCCCACACCGGTGTAATTCCATCATCAAGTTTGAACTGTGGCTTGCCATTTTATATTTACACACAAATCCCCAAAAATAGAACACAGCATCAGACTGGATTAGGCTTATTACTGATGGCAACAGCCAATTAATGTTGGCAAAATTATGAGCTTTTATCTTCAAGTGAAACCTCAGCTTCTGTGAGTGAAAGTGCACATTATTATTTTTTGTGCTGCTGCTCTCTTTGCTTTGGTCATGTGCTATATGTGAGGGTATTAAAATGTTCCATTCCACCTTAAATGATGCAGTGTTAAATGATGCAGGATAAACTGGACAGGATAGTGGCTGATGTTACTGCTGCACCATTTAAGGTGGAACAGAACATTTGAATAAGAAGCTGGTAAATAAGAAGCTAACTTCGGCTTTGACAGTTGCTTTTTCAGTCAATAGCAGTTAATCTAATATTTAATCTTTGATCACTATGGATTGCTGTTTAATGTTTTGCTGAGTTCAGTCAATACTGTGCTGTTATAACACTGATAATGGCTGAGAAAGAGAGCAGCAGATGGTTAAAAGAGGTCAAGTTACTATTAGTGAGAACAAAACAGTAAATCAGAGAAATAAAATCCTCTTTTTTAATATTATGATTGTTTGGTGAGCTCTCCCATGTGTGTCTCTCTACTGTCTCTGTGCATGCAAGTTTCAGCTCTGGACTGGAGGTGGGGTGAGAAACCTGCCTCCTAAAATCATGCTGTTCAAATGTATCCATTCAACAGGTACCTAAACCATTTAGGTATTTTTAACAAAAATGTGATAGACATTTAATTTAGGCCCTCATGCAACTTGTTAACTTGTGGAAAATGGGTACAACATGGGACCTTTAAATGAGCTATTGCATCTTTTTGTAAACTGCCTACCTTGTAGTCCATTTGTTCTGAACAGTTGAATACATAGACCATAATGCCAAGCGAGCGGCCCAGGTCCTTGGTGGTCTCTGTTTTGCCAGTGCCAGCAGGACCAGAAGGAGCGCCACTCATTGTCAAATGAAGAGACTGAGTCAGAGTGATGTAACATCTGTACGTTATGTGAGGATAGAGGTGGGGGATACACAACAGCATCAGCATGAACAGTAAAGGAAATTCTATGTGAATCAATATAAGAATGTTCACATATTGCTCACATACAGTACATTGTTTGTGTGTGTGTGTGTAACTAACCGATCAGTGAGTGGTGTTATGACCAAGCGGTTGGTGTTCCCCAAGTATTCATATGAAAACTGGAACTGGGCATCACATATATTGATAAAGCAATGTTTCTGCTTATCATCCCAGCGATGTCGTAACTGGGATAACCATGCAAATGCTTGTCCATTCATCACCTAAATGACAGAGAACGTATTGTCATCATATTCTGAAACATAATGCAGTGCAAATTCAGCATTAATATTTACAAATGATTACCTTATGAGAGATGAGCTTGGCCACCACATCTCGAGCATGAACATCAATGGTGCAGAGGGTCATGATTTTCTGACGGTCACCAGGTGTTAACTCACCCAGCAGCATATTTATCAGAGAGTTCAGCTGGCTGATCTGAAATCAATATAATACTTAATTAAATGAAGCAATTCAATAAATAGTAAAGAAGTAAAGGAGCAAATGAGTGAGCAATGGTGTTAGTGAGTAAATGTGCTAAAAATATATGAGTGAATGAGTGACAGAATGAGAGAGTGAGCAAATGAAGGGGAGTTATTGATTGAATGAACATGAGTGAGTGAGAAAGCGAGTGAGTGAAGTTAGAGTATATGGAGTTACTGAGTAACTGAATCGGTGAATGTGAGACTGAGTGAGCGCAAGTTAGATAATGACCTGTTTTTTATTGTAGTCTTTGAGTGCTGTCTCAAAACCCTCCTCCAGCCTTTCAAAGGCAATGCCAACATCTGTTGCCCACCAAATTTGACTACCTGTCAGAGCCACCTGCAAAACACACACGGTCACACATATGCCTTAGGCATCACCATCATCAACTCAGCATAAGAACAAAAAGCATAAGGTCAATAATCAACTGTCACAAATACACTCCACTAAGTATACTTCAAATGCACAGACACACAATCCCAAACCTGTGCAGGATAGTCCAAGAGCCACTGCTCACGAGGTTTATCTTCATAGGCTGCCACAGCTTCAGAGATCTCATGTCTCATTGTAGACTGCATAGTCAACTCCAACCCACCCAGCCAACACTCAGCCTAACACACGAAAGAACGAAAGAAAGATCAAATTCTGTATCATTTTGTTTACTGACAAAGATACAGTTTCTAAACTGTGTGTATACAGTAAGTGTGTGAGAGAGGATGTGTTTTTGGTTGTGTGTGTGTGGCTGGTTGTAGTTACCTGCCCATCGCATACGCAGGGCTCAAAGAAGGGTACATACTCTGCCTCTCTGCTGTACATCCCCACAGCAACCTCAATCCTATTTTCCTCCTCATATTCCTCATCCTTGAACTTCAGATCAGCCACATTATCAAAGAGCTTCAGTAAATGCCGTGTAACCTTCACACACACATACACAATCATTATCATGCCCATACACAGTGCCACATAAAAAGTGAATATTGTGAAAAAGTTCATCGTTGTTCATAATTGAATTCAAAAGGTAAACTGTGGTGCTTAGATTCATTACACTTAAGCACCATTTCAAGCCTTTTTTGCTTTACTGTAGATAGATAGATAGATACATACATACATACATACTTTATTAATCCCTTGCGGGAAATTCAGGAAGATCTGCATAGCCAATGAAAAGCAGAAATCCAGAATCTCACATTATTAGAATATTTCATTTCTATTTCTGAGTAAATTATTATTAACAGATGCACTAGTAAATACAAAATGTGACCAGCTGCGTTTTTGTCCACCACGGGGTGACAGTGAGCCTCAGGGATTTTCAAATATAAACAAACCTCTATATAAAGCGGTCATAGAAATCATAGACATGCACACAGAACGCTCTAACCACAGTACATGTTCATATGTAGTATTATGAGATACCTGTCTGGGCTGTGTTCCCTTGGACACAATCTCCAGCAGGTCTGCAGCAGAGACAAAGTAGAATCGTGGAAACGTCAGGCGCTTGGTTTCCAGATACTCAGCCAGAGCCTTCTCACACACAGACAGCCTGGACAGTGTACAAAATCATATGGTTCAAAATGTATTTTAATAATTATTTATTATAGTAATAAAAATAATCTAACATAAGTTTCTACCTTTGCTGCAGTGTCTCAAGTTTCTCCAGGTAGTCTGGCTGGTTTGTGACTTCAATCACATTTGCAGTGTTGACAACATTCATCATCAATGCCTGGGCACCCAGAACAAATATGTAAATTAAAATATATTCCTGCACATAACAACCAGTGATTTATTAGATGGCATATTTGTCGCTATATGTTTGGTTTTTGGAGAACAAAATGAATGAGCTTTTACTCCAGATAACATCACATAGATGGATTATGTACAGTAACATCATGATCCTAACGGATGTTAACATGGCTGAACAGCAACATCCACAGCATGTATACACAAGCATTGCAGAAGCATGCAAAGCTCCCCCACCTGGCACAGTCTACAGTGAAACCCCGCCAATTCGCGGTTCAGCATTCGCGGATTCACCTATTCGCAGAATTTTCTCTAGAACATATCTACATGTTATTCGCAGAAAACCCACAAATGTGTGGTTTGTTCTGTAGAACATATGTACTCTACAACAGTTGGGTATGTGCATGCTCTAATACTTGAACGCTATTGGTTGGCGTTCAGATGGCAGTACAAGGACAGCTCTCATTGGCTGATGCGCACAACACACAGCCACTTTCGCGGGAGCCGTAGACCTGAGTAGTTTTGGTTTTCTTTTACCCCTAAGATGCCCCCTAAACACCCAGCTTCATCTCAGGCTTCCAGCACAAAGTGTAAGTGGCTCTCAGAGAGCAAGAGAGAGAGAGAGAGAGAGAGAAAACTTTATTTTCTATGTCTTTACACGTGTTTCTGAAGTGTTAAGGATGATAGTTTAAGGCATATGGTTGGATTTCACCATCAAAATAGGTACTTATTGTCAGGAGCAGGTAAGATCACAGGAGCAAACATGCTCAGACAAAAAAATAGAACTGTTTTACTGTAGTGGTTTTAGGAATTACAGAAAAAGAGTTCTCTTTATACAAAAGCAGTGTGGACCAATGAGGCAGAGATACAGCAGACATATAAACCAGAACGCTAAGCAGGTGCATATTAACTAAGCATAGAGTCAGAGAAAAACAGAATCAGGCTCAAAAATGACCGATAACGGTGATCAAAGGGCAAAGACGAGGCGTAATCCAAAACAGAGCAAAAGTTTAAAAAAAAAAACAGAAAAACAACAGGGAAATACAACAAATAACAACGGCTTGGCAAGGCACAGGAGATGTGGCAATACTTAGCGTAGCATAGACAAAAGACCAGGTTTAAATAGAGTTTAATAGCAAACAGGCAAGAGGGATTTCAGAACTCTGGTGAAGATGACCTTCGGACTCTCCCCTGATTGGTGGAGTGCGTGCGCCTCTCACATGAGGGCTGCTGGGAAGTGCAGTTCACAGCCTCTTTGCTTTCCATACAAGCACTTATACACACTTTTAGGGGGGGTTACAAGTATTTGCGGATTCGCGTTATTCGCGGTAGGTTCTGGTCCCTAACCTCCGCGAATACAGGGGGTTTACTGTAATCACTTCTAAATGTTCCTGCTCCCCAACAGTTCCTGCAGTTTAGAAATGCCCTTGCTGTCATCGCAGTTACTGACAAGGTACTTCCCCATTGATAGTCCAGTATCTTTTATTCTGAGAATGCAGAACTTTGAGCAGAGCTGTGGTACCTGAAAGTCCAGATGGATGCCATGAAAACGCTCAGCGTCTTGGGCCAGCTGGTTGCGGATATCCTCAGAATTGGTGAATATGCTCTGCAGGTGAGCCCAGGTGCGCTGCACAGCCAGCCAGGTTCCTATCACCAAGTCTGCCAGCATCAGCCGCCGCTGCCATCCACTTACTTCCATCAGAAAATACTCCACATGTTTACTCATCAGGATGTTCTGCAGCTGTACCTGAGTGTTCACACACACACAAACACACATAAATCTTCAATGTTCAGTCAGAAGTGAATTTTCATATAAAGTGGCACTGAGGGACATTATGAAATACTGGGGAACTTTCCATTTTAGGGTGATCTAAGGACATATTTACTGTTTCAAAAGTTGATATTAAGATGTTTTCAATTGAATCCTTAAAATAACATTTACAGTGGATATGAAAAGTCTACACGTAGTTTTTGCGGTGTAAAAAGATGACATCAAGACAAAGTCTTTTAGGGGAGATAAACAACACCATTACAATTAAAATAATGTGGTTGTATAAATATACACAACCTTAAACCAGTACTTTGTTGGAGGACCTACTGCTTTTATGACAGCATTCAATCTTTTTGTGCCTTCACATGGAACATCTTGACTTAACAATCTTTGCCCACTTTTCCTTGCAAAAGCACTTGGCCCGATTGTGAGAGCATCTCTAATGCTCATCTCTAGTGCTCTAGATTTTTGGCTGGATTCAAGTCTGCACTCTGGCTGGGCCAATCCAAAATTTTTTATCTTCTTCTGAAGGTTTTGTGCTAAAACTGGCTGATACTTTAAACTGTTCATAATTCTGTCCACTTTCAATAAAGCCTCCATTGCAGCTGAATAAAAAAATAAACAATGCTGCCACCACCATGTTTCCACAGTGTTGGTTTTGTGCCAAAAATACTAGGCTTGGGTGGTATAAAGGTATTTTGTTATACCACGGTATTTAAATATGGTGACGGTATCTAAAAATTATGACGGTATTAGTCACATGATGTAATGCGGCAAATTTAAAAAAGAAGTCTATTAAAAGGGACTTAAACGTGCTTCACACGTCAGCAAAACACAGCGCCAGTTTCACAGAAACACACACACACACTTTTATTTCAAAACTAAACAAGTAATTGTTTATTTCGGTCTCTGGTAAAGTTATTTTGTCTTAATTATACAACCGGACCTCAGTCTGCTTCTATCACAGCGTGTGTGTGTGGTGTGAGTGAATCTGCACGCACGCTGCAATTTCCGCTCTGATGATCATATTAAAGTTAATTTCAGTGTCTTAATTTCATTTACTTCATTAGATAGAAGCAAACAAATTCGCTGTGAGTCACGCATGTGCAGCACCAGAGATTTTCTTTTGCTGGTGCTATGGGGTAGCTTGTTTTTTCAGCGAGGGTGCTCTATAATTTAGGCTTTCCCATTAATGTGCAAGTCAGTTTAATTTCTACTGCAACAAACGGCATACGCCCTGCTTGTTATACATCACTGCTGTTTATTAAATGTGTATGATGTGTTTTACAATGAATTATTAACAATTCAGTTTGACGAATTGATTAACCTTTAAGTAAAAAATATGATGTATTATTATTACTAATGTTGTTATTATTATTATTATTATTATTATTA
>BRDA01003653.1:3459-24638 GCA_036984385.1 Crenuchus spilurus
GTGTTTTTTTTTTTTTTTTTTTCCAGTTTTACCTTGTTGGTGGGAGTGCGAACTCCAGAGAGTTAATATATTCACTAAAACAGATCTGAGTCCATTAGAACACAAGAGTTCTGAGTCAGTTCTTTTGATTCAGAGGCTTTAGACTCCAGTCTGTCATGTAATAATGGAAGTTTCTTTAAGTAAAAAGAGAGAAAAACAAAGACATCAAATAGACTTTACAGGTGGTGGAGCGAGTGATGCATACATGAAAAAGGACATTAACTTTGAAGTAACTAATTAACAAATACAAAGGCAGCTACACAAGATCATAATAGGTTGAAAGTCAATTAGCAGTGTTTCATCTATAAAAGAGATCTGACAATCAGACCTTTGATGAGTTTTCAAAGCAACCTGGGTTCTAAAGACAGAGAACACTTGTTACTTGAATTGCAGGTTCACTGGACATAAAAAGTAAAAGGATTTAATGAATGAAGAGAAACATTTAAATTTTTTGGAAAATCGTGACAACATATGCCAAAGAGAGACATCAGTAAACAGAAGCTATGAGTTTGAATTCACCAGCTGATGCAGATACTTATAGAATATCTGCCTCAATAACAGCCGCAGAAGTGAATCAGCTCCTCTGTGATCACTCTGCATCTTCAGTTTTATGGCATTTATGACAGGTCTGTGGTTTAGAAAGTGCTCGAATCCAATGCACAGAGAAGCTTTACCTGATCAAATCCTGGACTCCTGAGCAATCTAAAAAAGTAATGAGATTTCTTGAAAACACATCTCACCCCATGGTGCAAACTTTGTTTTGTCTTCTTTGAGATCAAGTCTTTCGCATCTCCAGAAATTTGAATATTGTGAAAAAGTTCATTCATAAAAGATAAAGATAAGTAGACACGTTTCAAGCCCTTTTTATTTTTACAATTAAAATTTCATATTAAATATTCTAAAAAATAAGAAATAATAGAGTTTTGATGTTTTTCGTACGGTTGAGAAGAAATGAGTAAAGAGTTCTCCAACTACAAGGGTGAGTCAAAAATTGTCCTCTCTCTGACTGTACAAATGATTTTAATCAGTTTTCAGAAGACAAATACACATAATCCTCCTGCTTTTCTATACACTTTGTCCTATCAACAAGCTTTCATATTCCCTCATTAAAATATGATTTTGGCTGAGCTGTGAGCCACCACTGCACCACCTTCTTCACCTCTTCATCCAAAATGAATCTCTTTGTTTTCTTCTTTCAGACCTAGAAAACTGTCAGCATCACTTTTCCCGTTGATATTTGACTTTGGAGCTTTTTCTTGGTTGATTGAGGATATTTATGCTGTTTACTCTCAGAATTGTACTGATGAATCCATGTCTCATCACCAGTAATGCTCTTGTTTAATGCAAATCATAATTGGGGCGGCCATCTTTGTTGCACTGAAGTCATAAATGAACTGATGTAACATGTTCAAACCTGCACAGCAGTTACTATGGAGACAGCAATGAAGTACACAAAGTGCTGATAAGACGTTGTAGTCAAGTTCTAGGCACATACCGGAAACATTCTAAAACTGATGTAAAACATTTGTATATCAAGAGTTTTTATGGTTTGATAAAGTGAAAAAGTTAAAAACGAAATGTGAACAATCCTGATAGAGAAAAGCTTTTTACAATAAACTATGATGAATTGAGTCACATGAATAGTTTGCTGAGTTTGCATTCCCAGATATAAGGTTGACATTGTTGAGGTAGCCCAATGATTTTAGCTCTTATGCTTGTCCTACACAGTCTCTCTGAGTTGTAGTTCCACAGCTGTATGGAATTCTTTGCTCAGGGTATATATGGGGTTAAATCTGTTCATAAACTACTGTTCATTTCTTTATAGAGTAACGTGGTGTAGTGGATGGGTACAATACTTAAATCCAATTAAATTCTGCTGAGTTTTCAAACGTATCAAAGATTTCAGTGTAAACCTGGTTGTTGACTGGAAAGCCTTCAATATAGATGGTAGGACTGATGTATGGAGCAGGTGCTGGTGAGTATGTAAACCTCATCATGAGAAACAAAAGGTAGAGACGAATATTTAAGGCATTATTCTCCTCCCTGAGCTCTCAGAGTCCAAAACTTCAGTTATTTCATACCTCCATATAGTGGGTCCCATTCATCCATCAATATCTCCCAAAGAATTTTCTTAACTGTGTTCTTGAGAAAAGTCCTAACAAAAAAGTTTCAGGCCAGATCCATGATGTGTTTTTAAACCACAGAATTGTTTGCGGCTCTGCTCTTATAATGATGGATCCCATCATTCTTGTAAAATGGACAAATCCCAAATAAGAAAACATTGCTCAGTGTCAGAATATTCATGAAAGTTTTAAGACAAACTTTATTGTTCAGAATGGTTGATGTGCATCATATGTACACTGAAATTCAATAGAGGTTTCTTGAACAATTGGCTGAAGCCAAAATTGCCATAAATTATTGAACGTTAATGGTTGGTTTTTGCGAGCATTATAAACAAAAGGTCTTTAAAAAGGATCGAGTGTTTCTGTTGTGTTTTGAAGGCTTATGTCTTTAATAAGTGGAGAAATTATACGTTTCCATACGTTTGTGGACACCCCTTCTAATTGGATTTCAAGTTGGACACAGATGTACACACAACTTGTCTAGTACCTGTTGAGAAGTATGGACAATAGAATAGGACTAAACATGAACTTATTGGCACCATGCCAGGCTCCCACTACAGCGATATTCAAATTCTCCCACGTCACTCCACTGCTGTGTTCACTTCACTGACTTCCTGTAGCTGCTCACATCAGATTCAAAACAAAGCAAAAAATGTAACAGCCCCTCTCTACCTAATGGCAATTGTCCTCGAACCCTTCGAGCTTCCAGTATGGCTCAGTTTGACCCACCATCAATCAAGACATGTGGAATATGTAGGTATGTGTAGTTATCTTACTATTTATGCAGTTTGATCCTGGGGCGCAGGGGGTGGTGGTGGTTGGGGCATGTGGAGCTGAGGAAAGGAACACATGGTGCCCGCCGAAGATGAGTGGTGACCCTGTAAATTTGTGGTGCCCCACACACAGCTCGTGATCCATGTATGCAGAGCAGACTGGAAGACTGGCATCAAGACTCTTCTTTGTCTTGGCACCCAGGTGGTAGAACAGACTCCCACTGACTGTTCTAGCAGTAGAGTCCCTCACATCTCTCTGTGGAGAACTTAAGCAGCACTAGTTTAAAACTCTTATAATGCATTGTAAAGCTCTTATATTGTGTAAAATTGTGTATCTTTCCTTCTTTTTAGGTATTAGTGATGGTTTAGTTCTAACAGTGTCTGAACTGAAAAGTAGTTTAGACTGTCTGTACTAGCTGAGATAATTCTCTTAATGGAAACAAAACACTGCTGTACATCACTCTGGATAAGAGCATCTGCCAAATGCTGTAAATGTAAACATACTATTTTTGGCATTAGTTCAACCAATGCTATTGATAAATGCAATCACATCCACACAGCAATTCTCCAAAATCTAGAACAAAGCCTTCACTGGACAGTAGACACTCCAACAATAGCAGGATAAACTCTTTTTAATACGCTTAAATTTGAAAGAAGCAATGAATGAGCTGGTGTCCCAGTACTTTTCTTTATATAGTATGTCTTTACTAAATGTATATTTAATTAAACATTGCTCTGTTATATATTAGTAATCATCTTCAGTTTGCACTTGCTCATCAGTTGCTGCTGGCAGCTAAACATGCACCAAATGCTAAGTAGACAATAATAATCCTTTAGTAATACACTAGGCAAAGAGGAAATGCCAATTCACACCGGAAACATGTTATCAGCTTCCTCTTTTCAGTGTGGTTGACATTTTGCTGTACTCATGCGAGGAGGCATAAAAGGGGGCGACGTGGGAAATGTTCTAATATTATTCAGGACATGCTGTAGCACTGTGGCGGCACTTTTATTTTAATGTACAGTAATCTCTTTCTGGAAGCAGGAAAAGAGTGATAAAAGCTATCAACAGGAAGCGAGATGTATGAAGAGAGGAGATTGAGGGTAGGGAAGGTGTAGGTGACATTTACCAAAAAGCCCTCTGAGCAGCAGCATCGCAGAGCCGGTTCTCAACATCGGATATTTATGAATTGATTTGGCAGTGTCAGTCAGAGTTGCACTTTGCCACCGGCGATAATCCGTTTGATGGGATTCATATGTCTACTTCGTATTAAGTTTCCGCACTGCTTATTGACCTTTTCATTTAGCATCTTTGACTTGCTGCCTCGACTCCTCACATCCGTGGGCTTGTCGGACCTCATTATGCCAGACTTATCGCTTTGTTAGAGAATATTTTTACACTTAATGAAGTGTGTGTATAAACCAATTACAGGTGTGTTTTGATGAATATCATTGATTCCTTTCACAGTACCATTTTCTATTTACTCCTGAAAGGTCCCTTTAAGACTGATATATGGAAATGGCATCTGTTCTGATTGGCTACTCCACTTTAAGTCTAATTCTAAAAGCAGAAATCCTAACATTGTGATGGCCCATCTGGTAGCACTAGAAAAGTTCTCACCCACTAGAGTCAGAGTCAGCATCGAGGAAGTTGGATCAGACTTGTTTGTACACTCTTAAAAATATGGTTCTTCAAGGGTTCTTTAGTAAAAAGTTATATACACAACAATGCTTTGCATGATTGAAGGGTTCTTAAGATTAATGAAGCATGTATTGTTCTAAATTGCACCAACAAGTGTGTTATTAGCTTGACATCATAACAATAGCAGACCCCTTTGCGATGCTATACAGATCCATCTACAACATATCCTTCATCAGTCTGAAGAACCTGTTCCACTAGGAAAGAAGCCTTCAATCATGCAAATGGTTTTTTGAGTATTCATGGTTTTATATATATATATATATATATATATATATATATAACCATTTTCGTTACTAAAGAACCACCTTTTTAACAGTGTACGGAACATCCCAGAGCAGAATTTGAAGGCCATGTTCTTTGTGTTCCTCAAACCATGTGGCAGGGGACATTATCTGCCAGTTTGTGTTCTTCCCATACTGCATCTCTTCCTCAGGTAAGAGACTCCCCTGGATGTCGAGATGATGTAAAAGAACTGTGGGTAAAACTTGCACTAAAATGAATGTCAGAGTAAGATTAGAAGATTTACTTTTTAAACGTTCTTCCAGTGTTTGTGATTGGATGCTTCAGACTCTGGGATAGTTTCAGTTAGTGACATGTGACTTTTGAGAAACTTTTGGGGATCTGGCAACCCCTGTATTTATGAGACTCTATTAAAACTGGTAAAACAGACGTTTTAGTAGCTGATGTGTGACAATGTTTTGCTCACGAGGACAGTAAACAGCTGGTGGACTGTACATGATCAGGTGGAGAAAGTGAATTCAAGTCAGTCGGCTGATGTTTTAGCTGCTCTGTGTGTAAACAGAAGTGAAGTCAGCAATGGCTGTGTGTACAGGCAGAAAGACCTGAAATCTGTCCTCACATTCAAATCACATGCTCACAAATCTGATACACATCCTATCTAGAACCACATATGAAAGTTACTCAAATCTGGTTTGAAAAGATCAGATCTGATTCACATTAAGGGGGAAAAAATCTGATTTGAGTCACTTCAGCCTGGTAATGTGAATGTAGATCTTAATTTCACTCCCTGTATGCATCAGTGACCCTTGGGTGCCCATGTTCTTGTCACCAGTTGAGCTTCCTCAGTCCATTTTGGTAGGTAATACCGACGCAGATGTGCTGTTTCTGAGATACTTTGACCCACTTGTCTAAACATCACAGTTGTTCAGATCCCTTCAAGTACTGACTGTTCACTTGCCCAATCTATTCTCGACTGTAACGAGCTAATCAATGTTCACCTCACCTGTCAGTGGCTTTAATGTTGTGGCTGATTGGTGTTTGAGACCATTTGAATAACATATGACTAACAGATCCTATAAAATGAAGTCCAGCAGAGGAAAGGATGCTTAATTGAGCTGTTTGGATGCAGCCAGAACTGTCACTATTAGCTGAAATCCAAATTCCTAGCGTGTCCAAAATCTAATGTCCTTTTCCAAACCACTCCACTTCAGAGGCAGAGAGATAAGCTAGGGCAGAGGATTCCCAAGCCCAGTTCTCCACACATTCTTGTTCCAACACACCAGAAAATCATTGCGCCCTTCATGACGTGGTTCTGTAGGGAGTTGTGTAGATTTCAATATTAACCTTTTTGAACGTAACGCTGGGAATATGTGCCTGTCCTCCTCTTCTAGCCAGAGAAAGCCCTGTTTCTCTAATTAGCTGCCTGACATTTCACTTAATCCAATAAAAAAATAAAAAAACAACACGGCCGCAATGAGATGATGTGATATCAGTAATTGGAACTTGCTTGCTGCTGTTGTCCATCTTAGTGCTGGCGCCGGTTAATTCCGATGCCTATAGAGATATCATTAAATAGCTCAAAATGAGACACGGCTCATCCCAGAGGACCCACACAACATCATCCCACTTCTCTAATCAAGCCCTCCGTCCCCTAGTCTGCAGTGCTACGTACAAAGGCTCGGGCGTGCAGATTTTGATCTGTGTATCATTTCCTCCTCTGCTTATGTTGCGGCTGTTTGATGACATGAGGCTTTTTGGTGCCCGTACTGTCACTGCCACTGTGATTACTTCCTCTGTTAGCATGTCCTTGTGGCCACCTTTGCTATCAAATCAAAGTCAAGCTGATTGTCCTTGCTGAAGCTGACAGCTCCATTTCCTGTCGCTCGGTTTGTTTGGCTGTTGTCATTACCGCTGATTTTGAAGTGGTCGCCTCTATCTCGGGCTACATTATGCACTTGCGGTGCTGCTTTTGTGTACCTGATCATTACATTCATATGGGAGCGTGTAGACGCAGATATTGACACTTATCGTCGTCCAGTGTCCAATTTGACCAGCCACCAGGAGACTGCGTGCCGGCTCCATACAGAATGCTGAAGTGACTGGGCCATACCTAAGAGCCTCTTTTAAAAGAATGGGCCAGCTTGGTCTAAAACAGTTTGGCATGGCGAGCAATCAACAACAGTGCAAGAGACAGGCTTAATTTCCTCGCGTTCCTTCTCCCTCATTAATTAATACCTGCCTCGGGGCTACTGATATATACAAACAAGACGAAAAGTGAGAACGCATATGTAATGTGCTTGCAAATGAAGGCAAATACCAAGATAAGAAATGAAAATAAATTTCTTAGCCAATCTTAGTTTGAAAAATAAATATTGTAGCATGCATTATGCATTGGCATGAAAATGCTTAATTGGCCGAGAACTTGCAAAAGCAAGTGCAGAGTTGCTCATGTATTTGATTTGGAGAGGTCGTCAATAATAGCGTCCCAATGGAGATGGCTTCATTATGCATTTTTTTCCACAGGGTCAAGACACAGTAGGCCATCGCCTTCAGCTCTTCAAGAAGGTTGTCAAAAATGCCTGTGACCGTGGCTGGTTAAAAACAGCTAGAAATGTTGGAATCACTTAATGCCAGGCTCATTGCATTTAATTATTAATACCAAAACATGATAATTGGGGAATAGTGGGACGACCAATGGTGGAGGGGGCCTTCAAGGAAGTTTACTTTGGCGTACGATTATATTTTTAGGTAATTAGTGTCGCAACTAAACGAGTATTGGCAAAATAAATAAGTGAAAAACTGATTCTGGATTCATAAACAACACTGGAGCTCCTCTCCCACCTCTTCTTGTGGGATGGGGACTCTGAATCTATCCTACATTTCTCTTGTCCCTAGGATGTTTGTATGATTTTATGTTGACATAACATGACAGGTTGTGTTTACATCCTATGGAGAATTATCCAGTAACTACATTAAAAACAATGAAAACTGGTTGGGTTACTCTTCTAAGTCTGGAAGCACCGGTGGTTCCAATGAGTTTAAGAGGCTACAGTTGCACTGTATTGTGGCTCATTGAACAAACGATCCAACACTCCTTATAACTTCAATGTGCTTACCTGCTGTGAGCTGTATAGATGGATATACAGTCACATGCAAACATTTCGAGAAGTTAAATTACATCCATCCTTCATCTTAATCCTGATCATGGTCACATCGAGTCCTCTACCCCTTCACTGAGTGCAAGGCAGGACAAAATGCACTGTATAGTTTGTGAATTTAACACTGAAAGGCTACATGTGCAAAAGTGGGAGGACATTCAATAGATGGAAGGCTACAAATTTTCCCACTCCTGTTACCTTCATGTGACAGTTTCAGACCCCTCCTCCAATCTTTATTTAACAAGGGAGGGGGCTCACTTCTAACATCCTAGAATCGACACAAAATCCTAGCCCCAAATAAGATTCCCTTCCTTTTACAGTCTGTGTATGTATGTGTATATATGTAAAAGAGATAATGTACTAAAATGTACAGATCTTGTTTCCAAAAGCCATATTTTAGTTTGTTGAGTATGTTAACTTGTCTGTCAGAACACTCACAAAAACATTTCATTTGAGCAGATTCCATAGAAATTATAGGAATGTATGCATGTGTGTAACTGTGCTTTGAAAAGGACAACAGTACTTTATTTGTAAAGGTTTGTTTACAACTAAAAAGACCATTCAGAGAGTATTTTTGCACGATGCTCCAGTGTCAAAATGGTGCTGCAGCAAAAACAGTCCTGAGGGAACCAAAACAGCACCAGTTCTTGTTTTTAAAGTGGTGGGAACAAAATTTCAGAAAGTAGTTAAATTACACAAATAAATGCGTTTATATGTCTTGTGATGGCATTGCCATTTTCATTGCCATTGCCATCATGAATGATCTTTTCATGCTCCCTTTTTTGTGAGGGATATTTTCTGGGGTATCTGGCAACCTAATGCAAAAGCAGATATGAGAATGTACAGTCCTTCATTTGTTACTAAACCGTGAATTGCCAGTGCTGAACTTGTTTTGAAAGTGAAAGTAAAGTTCACTCCGAAGAGATTTTGACAGCATGTAAGTTGGTAGAGATGACATGGGCACATGTGGACCAGTTTGCTGTTTGTATGTGGTCCTCAGATCTTTTTTCTGCATTTTTATTTGGTCTTAATAGTATAGGAGGCACATTTGGACAGCCCCTCCTCCGAGGCCTTCCTACTCGCATTCGCCCTCAAGGCTGTTTGGCTGCTGAAGCATGACTTTCCGGCACTGATGACAAATCGAGGATCTTGTTTTGTTGTTCCCTGACATTTTTACATTTTTATTGGTCATCTCTTGTTTCTTGACATCGGTTCAAATTTTCACATCCGAGCAGCCTCGCTTCATGTGGATTCTGAAAATAACTGGGCTACTTTCTGCTGAGCACTGAGATTCTAGTGTGGTTGTCTATGTTTCTGGGTCACTTGGAACTGTAACACAGTTTGCAAAACATTTATGCATCTGGTTGTGTGTGTGTGTGTGTGTGTATGGGGGGGTGTATTTAAGCAAAGCTGATTGTCTGTCATTTCTGCAAGGCAGCGGCACTAAATCTGCCCGCGGGTCGCTTGGCAGAGGGCCCGCAGGAGCCCGAAAGTGCCTCGGGTGCCCCGTGCGCGCCTCCACTTCAACCGCCCGAGCCTCCTCGTGCCTGTCGGCCAGCTCGCCGCTTTAATCTCTGTGTGTGGTGGGAATGTGAACTAATGAGATAAATTAAGAATCATTAGCCTACAGCAAAACTTTAAAGATATCATCCGTGCAAAAATAAAAAAAACACAAATTCCTTCAAGCAGGAGCAACAGCAAACAAGCAGGACGGGGGTGAAAAACTCTGCATTTAATTACACGCATTGCAGAAAACACAGATGCAGAGGATGTGTTTAGTACAGTTGTCCTGCATTGCCTGGGAGTCTCCGCTTGTACATTATCGGTTGCACACACAGTCAGGAGCCGTATGTATTAGTAATAGTTTTTATTGTTTTTTTTTTTTTTTTGCTTGTTTTTCTTTTTTTCAGATCACACAGAACACAGCCTTAGACAATAGCAGTTGAGCTTATCCATACAATGTATGCCTCAGCGCAACGTGGATCCCTCTGGGTGAGTGTGTGCATGTGTGTATGTGATGAGAAGAGGATCAGGAGCTACAGGAGAAGAGGAAGAGTGTTTTTTAAAGAGCACGGCAGCCTAAAATGGCTCTCGTTCAATTAAGCGGCAGACTTTGATGGCCAAAAATACCTCGGTCTGACTAATGCAGCCCTACCCGGTGTAATTAGACAATAATGAGGGTGCGCTGCATTATGCTGGATGTGTTGACCTCAGCAACTTATACTCCATTAGACAGCAAATAGCTCGCAAGGCTGGTGTAATAAACCATGCATGCCGGGCCTCAGGACGGTGGCATCTCAACTTCTCCTGACGTTTGAATGACAGCAACGTGGAGGTAAAAGGTTCAGAGATGAGGCTAAACACACATTCACAGAGGCATCGACTAACACACACACACACACCTTCGCAAGCCGTGAAGAGTGAGTAGACTCGGATAAAAAAAATAGTGGGAAAAACAAACGGAGACAAACGACAAGCAGGGAAGTTATTTCCATCTGTCTGGCTTTGGGTTAAAAACGCTCTTAAAATCTTTCATGTCTCTTGAAGGCGTTGCTCGCTTAAATGAAAGCGAGCGCGTGCTGTCGCGCTATACGCTGATGAGCACGGTGCGCGTTAGACGTTCTGAGGCGCAGGCGCCTTTCATTATTTGTTGCGGTGATGTCGAGAGTGTCAAAAAATGTCAGACTCGTCAGTGTGTTTGGGGAAAAAAAAACTCATTTAGAAACCAACACAAAGCTTCAGCGTTTTTATCCTCTCCGCACACTGAACTCCCACCTCGCTATCTCTCCATACTGATAAACCCACTGCGCCGGCAAGAGCACGCCTCCTTTCCGCCAGAATAGGAGACTAAATAAATAGATAAATAGATGAATAAATAAGGAAATAAATAATATGTGGAGGATAGAAGACTGTTTAACTGCTGCAGCAGATGGAGTCTCGGGCTTTCTCTCGTCTCCCCTCCTTCTTGCAACAGTTCACTTGAGACGGGGTCAACCGTGACATTTAGTCAGAGTGTAGATCTGCTCGTTTAGGAGGAGGAGTGAGACTGAGGCCTGTAGACCTGAAATCAAAGCGTACTGCTCCACAGCCAAGTGATGAGAAAGAGCGGATGCTGATGCTGATGAAACCTTTACATTTGCTCCACATCCTTCTCCGTGTCTCTCAACCCTGCTCCCGTTTGTAGCACTACAGTCACAATATGAGTTCTCCAGAATGAGTAAGGCAGTATCATAGGACATATTAGCCATGGACTCCACTCTGCATCATCACTAATGGCAGGTTTTTAGGGAAAGAGAACTTAAAAGCGATTAAAAAATAGCTGCCCTGTTGGTGTGTCTCTGGGACTGTAGGACGGTCTCGTGGATAGAAATATGCTGGCTCGACAAGCTTTGAACAAGGTAAAGCAAAGGCGTGTTAAAGTAATAATAATAATAATAATAATAATAATAAAAACAGTCAGCTGTCCAGACGTAGGGTAGCTCATTGGAAAAGAGCAGAAAGAGAAAAAGACGACAAAGAGAAAAACAAAAACCCGGATAGCAAATGAAACTCACAGAGTTTGACGGCTACTAAGGCAACAGTTGCCAAATACAATATAAGCCCATGTATATTGCAACACAACTATATATTAATTTAATAAAATACACAATATAGCTCTTATACACGTAACAATTTGGCTCATATGCACAGAAATTGCAGAAAAAGAAAAATCAATAAAAAATATGTCATTTTGATGTAAACACATTAAATCGGATACATTTTGCACATTAAATGATATTGTGTATAAGTGACAATGTGGAGGGACATTTCCTTTTGTTTTTTTTTCTTTTTTTGACATTTGTTTTCTTAAAATCCAAAGCAGTGTCCTTTCGCAGTTTAATAAATGTCATCAACTGCGTTTTTGAGCGTCAGCACTTTACTGAATTTCCGTCTTTTTTTATTGATCCGTTTTCTTTTTTTAGAAAATGTATAAATACTTTTGTTAATATCTGGACGCTATACATAAGTTCATATATTTATATATATTTATCTATATATTTATATAGATATTTTTCACAGTTGAGGAAATATGTCCCTAATATACACAATTGTGATTGCCTTAATTTAAACGTCGGACACGTGGAGAGTCGCTCGGAAAGGAAGTGACCGAGGTTGAAGACAATTGAAGACGGCGTTCACACAAAGGACCAATGAGTGAAAGAGTAACAGTTTCACCATTCTGGAATGTTCCATATGTACGTATACATGGGGGGAAGAAACACAGCTTACACATGTGACTAGAAATGACCAGTGAAGAAATGGTTACATTTCTTAATTAAGCACCCCAATGACCACCCCTCGTCCCACCCCTCTGGACCCCCCTCCCCCCCACGGTTCAGAGATATCAGAGATATGTAGCACTTCATACACTGATAATACAAAGTCTGCAAAGATAAAGAATGTGGTTCTGGTTTGATGAGGTCCAACCGCATTCGGGACGTGTCCGATCCACTCCCAACGTTTTAGCTGCGATTGTCAGAATCAACCGTTCTCTCGATGGGCCGAGAGGGGCGGAGCTCTTCCGAGAACGATGTCAGAGTGAATGTTTTTAGCTGGTGGGCACTTGAAGAAAAAAAAGAAGCCAGAAGAAGCAACTTCTGCGACTCCCAAAGAAACCCCTCCCCTCCCCCAAATTACAACACAGCGTCCAGTCAACCTGGCATTTTCTTTTCTTTTTTCTTTTTTGATTTTTTTCAGTAGGACTGTTCATCAGATGTCTTTTTTTGTCCTCGTCTGCCCGACCCTGTGAGCGCCTCGCTCTCTTGGAGAGCGTTTTTTTTCGAAGCTGATGCAGGTTCTTGTCCCTCCTTCATCTTTCGTCCTTTCGTAGCCTGTTCACTTTCTCACTGAGGCAGCCTCGTTGCCTCTACAGTCCTGCAGAAGTTTATCGATGTCTCTGACCACTTGGTCGGCGTCCATGCCGCCGCCCCGGCCCAGTTCGACCCCACCCTGCTCCAGAACGCAGTCCTGCATCTCGGCCGCGGTCTCCTGGCTGATTCGCGAACGCGCCTCCGCCAGGACTTTGGCCACAGGGTCTGAGTAGCCCTGCTCTCTGCTCTGCTTGTTGGGCGAGGCATATTGTCCATCTGGGACGCCATAGTGGCTGGTGCTGGGCTTGCCCTCTGCCCCGTCCGCCACGCCTTTGGCTGAAGAGCATGGCGAGCCAGTGCTGCAACCTTTGGTGGGGCTGCATGAGGCTGACGGCACTTCCTGAAGCAGCGGGCTAAGGGCGCGCTTGGCCTTCAAATAAGGCTTGACGTTGGCCACCAGAATGGTGTGGTCTCGCCGCTCTTTGCCGAATGTGCAGAAGGTTTTCTTGCCATTGGGGTTGCCCACCGCCTCGTAAGTCTCAGGCTCCACAGGTACGGCCTCCATGCCGGCAGGAACAAAAAGGTTGGTGCGGTAGTCCGAGCCCTCAGCCTGTGGGCCCCCCACACCTCCGCCAGCGGCAGGGAACTGGGGCATCCAGCAGCGGTCTGAGTGACCCAGCACCCGGCACTCATCCGTGCAGTTCACGCAGTCCTCTTCTGCAGAGAGAAAGATGCTAGATTAGAGTTTGTCCTGTTATAGTTAATAGAAAAAGATGTGATTTGATATGAATTGAGCTTAATTTGGAAAGAAAAATGGCAAAATCTGTCAAAGTGCAGATTTTAAACTTTCAGTCAATTAAAAGTGATGAAAAAAAGTACAGAAATACCTGGCAACATTTTCACAGGAGTCACAAGAGTCTCCTATTTTTAAACCATAAACTCCCATTTTCATACAAATTAAACAGTTTTGTCAGTTTCTATGTGGGATTTATGACATGGTATCTGGCAACCCAAGCAGAGGCAGAGGTGAGCATCCACAAATGAGCCTGCCTGACCCACACACTCATCTTTGTTTCACAATATTGATATTTTATATGATTGTATTTTTGCACATTTTGTGTATTTTTATGTATTTTAGCTGAATTTAAAACTAATCCAGTATGAATTTAATAAACGTGTCTTTCATAACCTTAAATGTATTCTATTAATTTACATTTTAGAGGTATATGGACACATATGGCCATGTGAGGTGAAACAGGCGGTCATGACTGATACGTTTGACATTAAAGCTGATTTTCCAGGTTGAGTGAGCTGCACGTTGCTGAAACGTGATGCTACTCTGTAGCTACTACACTTCCTGAGACAGAAAATTGAGTGACTGGGGAGAATTCCCCTCAAACTATGTATGTATGTATGTCTGTGGGGGGTGTTTGCAGCACTCATAATTCACATTCTTTGCAGTTTTATTTAACACTCGTCACAAAATATAACACTTCTTATCAAATCTATGAAATTACGGTAGATGTCCTGTGAATTTGGTAGCACCCCAAAGGGTTAAACATGAAAACGAACCGGGGAGGACAAAACACTACATAATAAAAGACATCTGCTGATATCACCAGAGTAAATGTTCTTTATATAGCACTCATATGACTGTACACATCCGCAAACACACCCAGACACTCACAAATGCTCTAATTATATAAAGGAGGTCTTCCTGCTTTCAGGGGAGCGAGGTCTACCAGCTGGCTGAGTGAGTGAGTGAGCGTTTTCCATGAGTATGATCAAGGAGATGGCAGTGAGGACTCCACCTCCCTACCCTCCATCCACCCACCACCCTCCCTTCCCACGGCAAAACAACAACAGCTCCATTTTGGCAAAAAAAAGAGTGGTGCTGCTATCATAAATTTATGTCACTGGGCTTTGAAGCTCTCCCAAGGCAGCCCTGCCATATCTTTCAGCCAAGCGCATAGTGCTGCACTTCGCAAGTGTGTGTGTGTGTGTGTGTGTGTGTGTGTGTGTGTGTGTGTGTGTGTTTGTCTCCACCCCTTTCATCTCTGCTCTGAAGAAACCGTTCTGGATTATTATTGGGCTGTTTTTTTTTCTGATGCCGTGTCAAATGGGTCCAGAAATTGCGACAGAAACATTAAACTAAAAAAAATAAAAATAAAAAAATGAATAAATAAAGGAGAGAGAGTCAAGCAGCTGTGTTCAAAGAGCCGAGGTAAAAAGCCGTGCAGATACAGGACTCTGTGAGCGTAAACCTGAGTGAATAACACACACAGGAAAAAAAAAAAAAAATCACACCCCTGGTGAAGCGACCGGTGCCGCCGGCTTCGTACGTGCAGCGATTTATGCATTACAAACACAAGCTCATCTATATTTAATATTCTCAGGATTTCTCTCTTTCAGGAGGTAAGGACGGTGGAAACACAAACAAAAGATCTCATGAATTTATGAAAAGCAACATTTTCAATAATCTAGTACTTAAAGCAGTGCCAGCTTTCTGCACTGTACTGAAAATACAATTGGACAAAAGTATTGGGACACTTGCTCATTATTTAACTGTCTGTACTGTCCGGGGTAGGCGTTGGACTAGACTTTGGAGCATTCCTATGAGGATATGGTTGCATTCAGTAATTCAGAGCATTAATGAGGTTGTGATGTTGGATGACCAACACCCCACCTCATCATTGGGGCAGATGTGGCCCCAATCTGGCCTTGTGACCAGAAAGTTGCCAGTTCGATTCCGGGCAGATCTAAAGTGCCCCTAATCCCCAACTGCTCCCTGGGCGCCATGGATAGGGATGCCCACCACTCTGGGCATGTCACTAGTGTGTCTGTGTTTCACTGCATCTAATCTAATTCCTCTGACATTAGACATGATGCCAGTAGGCTTTAGTCTTACTCTTGGCAGTACACTGCTGTGTTTCAGCTTTTTTAGAAGGTGCGTCTATAAACTTTTAGTCAAATAATCAGGCACAAATGTTGTCTGAATGTGAGGAAAAGCTTTTATGAGAGAAGCTCCAAAAAAAAAGCCCTGTTCTAATGATAGTGAAAATTTTTATTCTGCAGCTGCCTCGCAGCGCTCTCTGCGTTCGCTCCTGCTACTCCCACAGGTGCCTGTTAAATATAACATCTTTTCGACTTGTTTTCACTCATTTAGTGCGGAGGAGGGGTTCTCGCACTGTCCCTCAGTTTCTCTCGCAGGTCGCCGCGTTGACGCTTTCACTATTTGCACCCGATTTGTGTTCCCTCATCAGAGTCTCGGCAGCAGGATGAGCCCTGCAAATAGTGTTTAATAGGGAGAGCAGCTCAAACCAAAGGGGAGCTCCGGGATTTACAAGGACAACAGAGGAGAATGTAGGGAGCTGAAATCCATATCGGTGCTTTATTTCCCTTCAAAAGCAGATTGAACATTGTGTCTTCTGGCTCTAATACAGCACGTGTGCATTATACAGCGTCTTCTGATGCAATGATAGCAGTGTTTACCTCCAAACGCTCACTTTTGGCAAACGGATGAGAACAAATGATCAACGTTTGACCTTATTATCATCATTAATCATATTTTAAATTGCTCCCGTGGAAAAGGCCAAATGGCACGATGAAAAATGATCGTCCTCGACTCTCCATTGTTCTCGATTCCACTGCAAAAGCCCGTCGCTGCTCCGGACGTGTTTGGATATCCCTGAAGTGTTTTCAGACTCATCAAGCGTGGAAGACATTAACGCTGCTGTATACAGTGAGAGCTCGTGGTTTAGGAGGTCACGTGGAGGCCCGGGAGGCGTTGAGGGTCAGCAGGTTCGCTCCAGGTCTCAGGGGAGAGCGTTCCAAGTCAGGGGAGATGGTGGAGGACAAGAGGAGAGAGCTTGACATTTGAGCTGCACTGCACTTTACTGAGGAAAAGATGGAGTCTCCAGTGATGCTGTACGCGCACTCAGCTTTGGACCGCACACTTAACAGGTCACAACAACAGAACAGGATTTCCTTCAGTGCAGAGATGCCCTCCGTCATCCTGTTTCTCTTCACTCAGGGTTTCTGTGCTAGCTAGACATCATTTCTGCACTCCCTTCAAAGGTTCTTTAGCAAAACAAATGTAACAATAGTTCTATATAGAAGCACGGACACTATTTGAATGAAGGGTTCTTCAGCCTGATGAAGAATATCTGGTAGATGGTTCTATATAATCAAATATAATCAATCAATTGTCCTTTAGACACTCATAGAACCCATTGCATGATTAAAAGGTTCTTTCCTTGTGAAAAGGGTTCTTCAGATTGATAAAGATTACCTATTGAGAAGCTTTTTCAAAACAGGTTCTACATAGCAGCAACAAGGGTTCTATTATAGTTAATATATAACTGAGGAAGCCTTTGTGTTGCTATATTTACTCTTTACAACATGGTTCTTCAACGGTTCTTTAATAAAGAAAATGGCTCGATACAGAACCATGAACACTCAAAGGACCCTTTATATAATGAAAGGGTTCTTCAGATTGATGATGAATGCCTGGGAGAGGGTTCTATATATAGGCTTTTTCTTTTTTTAAAAAAAAAAAGGTTCTATATTGCAGCAAAAAAGGGTTCTACTACAGTTAGTATAAGAGGATCCTTTTTGTTACTGTAGACAGGATACACTTTGGTTTTTCAAAGGTTCTTTAGTAAAGAAAATGGTTCTATGTAGAACCATGAACTGTCAAAGAACCCTTTGCATAATTTAAAGTTTCTTTCCTTGTGGAAAGGGTTCTTCAGATTGATAAAGAATGCCTGGTAGACGGTTCTATATAAACGCTTTTTGAAAAAAAAGTTCTACATAACAGCAAAAAGGGTTCTTAAGATTAGATTAAGATAAAAGATTAAGATTAAGTTAATGTTCTTGTTTCTATATAGAACCATGAACACACAAAGGGCTCTTTGTATAATTAAATGGTTCTTTAGATGAAAAATGCCTGGTAGAGGGTTCTATATAGCTTTTTTTTTTAAAAAGGTTCTACATAGCAGCCACAATGGTTCTACTATGAAGTTAATATATAAAACATCCCTTTTTTCACTCGTACGCACTTTAGAAAAGATGATTCTTCAAGGGTTCTGGTTACACTCAAAGAACCCTTTGCATGATTAAAGGGGTTAAAGGTTCTTCAGATTGATGAAGAATGTGCTGTAGATGCGTTTTACTGGTTATTGGCTTTTTGAAAAAAATGGTTCTATGTAGAACAAAAAAGGGTTCTATTTGTATGTTGTCAAACCAGTAATAAAAGTGGAGCTCTTTTAGGTACTATATAGAACCATTTTCAAAAGCCATTCTATAAAGAACCATCTACACTACATTCCTTGACAACCTAAAAAACCCTTTCACAATTCAAAGGTTCTTTGAGTGTTCATGGTTCTACATATAACCATTTTCTTCTAAGGTTGGCCTGGAAGAGTTTAATGGCTGAAAATTATAGTTTTATAACTGCCATCTAGTGGCTGGGGGTTTAAATGCAACCCAAAATGAACTGCCAATCTTTACAATGTAAACTATTCATTACAAGTCTGTACTGTTTTTAAGAACTGATACCACAGAACATAACACTGTGACTTGTGTATCAATCAATAACAATGAACTGCAATTTGGGAACGATATTTGTGATAATATCGCACCATGGCCTGGTGGGATCTGGTCTTGCTTTGATCCACGAGAAGGTCATGACAGAAGTGGGCAGCATGGTGGCATAGCGGTTAGCATGTTCGCCTCTTAGCACTGAGGTCTTGGGTTCGAGTCCACATCTGAGCGGAGTTTCCATGTTCTCCCCGTGTCTGCGTGGGTTTCCTCCAGGGTCTCCGGTTTCCTCCCACAGTCCAAAAACATGGAGATCAGGTTAATTGGCTACTCTAAAAAATTTACCCTGGTGTGTATATGAATGTATGTATGTATGTATGTTTGCCCAGATATGGTTGGCACTCTGTCCTGGGTGATCCCCCTAGTGCTCGATGCAGTCCTCCAAGTGGACCGTCGCTTCCGGTTGAGAGTACACTGTGCGCGATTGGCTGCCACTTCTCACCGGAGTGTGTATATGAAGTGTGTTGATTGTAAAGCTTCCTTGGGTGTCTAGAAAGGCGCTTTATAAGTGTTTATAAGTTGACCAAGGCAAGCCCCAACTGCTTACCAGGCGATGTGGGTATAGCTGCCCACAGCTTTGGGCACATGTTCTCACATTAAAAAAATGCTAAACGTTTTTATAATAACGCTGACAATTATTGGTGTCAGAAATGTACATAAACAATGTACAACAACAAACAGTTTTATTAGCATTAATAATAAAAAATGGTAAATATCAGTCAACACCATTTCTTACAGCACTAACTACTAGAACATCATTTATTTCATCCAAACTAAGATTCTTATTTAATTACTAACCTAAACACACACTGATAAGTGTGTATATGTATGTATTCATGATGGTAATCCACTCTGATATGTCAAGATCACCACAGCTTAACCAAATGAAGTGACACTCCAGATGCAGCGCTGCAAAACTACAACATATCATTAGTCTGGACTCGGTGAATGAACGTGACTCTCAGGACTGATTGCTCATTCAGCGAGGGCATATTAAGGCATAAATAATCCATGCCCGACACAACTCTGCACAGCCAGTCAGGAGGAACTGAACCTTCTATAGATTATTCATGCCTGGTTGGAGCAGGTGACCTTGAATCTCTGGCTGAGGGTAGCCATGACTAACAATATGACATGTGACACTGATGGAGGCCATTCATTCGCTGCCAGATATAAAACAGGAAGCAAAGTGTGATGTAATGCACACACACACACACACGGTTATTGGCTTTTTTTTGGCTGCACTTAATTAAAGCTGTAAAGCTGCTATTCCGGTGCTTTCCTGACTATCCACACACAGATCTATATATCGATCGGATGAAGAGCCTTCATTTTGGTGACACTATATATGACCAGTGGGATCAACATGCATTATCTCCCTCAGCTGCAGGGCAGGAATTTCCTATCAACTCTGCAATTACTACCATCGAGAAAGAAAGTGCTTGGCCGTCAAGGCGTACAATGCTCTCTTATTGGAAATCCCGCTCTTATACTGCAGCCTATAAGCATGCTTGGATTCACCTCTTGGCCACTTATCAACCTAATGACGTGTGTATGGCAAATCTCATCTCGCTCCGTGCCCGGGTTTGCCCGCAGGCCGTAGAGCAGTGATGTGAAAAAGGCCACGAGTTCATATGAGTTGCAATAACACAACGTTCACATTGTATCACTGTAATGTTAGTTGTAATGCCAGTCGCTAACGTAATGTTCTAAATGCAATTGGATGTGTGTCTAATGTAAATATGCATTAAAACAAAAATAATGGGGGTTTGTTTGTGTGAGTTATGCCAACGCGATTCCAAATCACATCCTCCACTCTGTTGAATTTTTGTTTTTACTCCTGTAGCACACTAGAGACAGAGACAGAGACAGACACTTAACGGTAAACAAGCAGGCACTGCTGCCCTCACCTCTTGCTGTAAAAGGAAGAGGAGGCTTTCTGCAGCCAGCTTTTCTCTTTTTCCCTCAGTAGGCCTTTCTCTCTCTCTCACGAGGAAGTGGGGAACTGCTTTATTTGATTTCTCCAGTATGGACAGTGGGAGGAGAGTGAGAGGGAGCGAGTGAGCAGAGGAGTAGTGGAGGCTCTAGTGTATACCTAATGCTCAGACTGGGTGCATTAAGGGATCTTGCCAAATCTTTTATTAGCATCTCATTTTTCAGCCCCGCCATGTGTGCTCTCTCTCCCTCTCTCTCCTCTCTCTCTCTCTCTCTCTCTCTCACTTTGCCTCTCTCCTCTCTCTCACTCTGCCTCTCTCACTCTCTCTCACTCTGCCTCTGCCTCTCTCTCTCTCACTCTCTCTGCCCCTCTTTCTTTCTGCCTCTCTCTCCCCATCTCTCTCTGCCGCTATCCCTTTTTCTCTGTCTCTGCTACATCTCTCTCTCTCCCTCACTCTCTCTCTGCCTCTATTTTTTTCTTCGTTTCTGCCCTTCTCTCGCTCTCCCTCCATCTCTGCTTCTCTCTCTCTCTCTCCCTCCATCTCTGCTTCTCTCTCTCTCTTTGCCTCTCTCTCTCTCTCTCTCTCTCTCTGCCTCTCTTTCTCTCTCTCCCTCCATCTCTGCTTCTCTCTCTCTCTCTCCCTCCATCTCTGCTTCTATCTCTCTCTCTCCCTCTCTCTCCATCTCTGCTTCTCTCTCTCTCTCTCTCCCTTTCTCTC
Source organism: Crenuchus spilurus (assembly GCA_036984385.1). NCBI lineage: Eukaryota > Metazoa > Chordata > Actinopteri > Characiformes > Crenuchidae > Crenuchus > Crenuchus spilurus. The sequence goes on from BRDA01003653.1 coordinate 24,600, forward strand.
CATCTCTGCTTCTCTCTCTCTCTCTCTCTCTCTCTCTCT
>BRDA01003653.1:25000-45318 GCA_036984385.1 Crenuchus spilurus
CACTTCTGAGTCCAGTAAATGAAGCCATGCTGGAGGGAGCTGCCTAATTGGAGTGGATGGTGTGTAGAGGCCAGCAGGCAGAGAACAAAAGAAAGAGAGAGAGAGAGACAGAGAGAGAGAGACAGAGAGAGAGAGACAGAGAGACAGAGAGACAGAGAGAGAGAGAGACAGAGAGGCTGCACTGGACTGTTCTGTTATATTTATGTGCAGCCGAGCCTGGAGGCGTCTCTGAATTACTGCCTAATAAACATGACCCAAAGAGTGGCCACGGACAGGACAAACCATCCAGATCACGAGTCCGTCAGCTCCGCAATATGTTTGTGTGTTTTACTGACAGTTTTTCCTCCTTTTTGCCTGTGCGACGGCTCGGCGGACCCCTCACTTCCCTGGAAGGGTTGAGTGCTGGATGCAATATTAATGCGTGAGGTGAAAAGAAAAGACATATCGCGCAGGAATACCTGCTCAAAGAAAGGTTTAGAGGTGTTGGACTGCTATCTGAGTGAGAAAAGAGCGAAGGGATGGAGCAGAGGGAGAAAGAGGCAGGAGACATGGCAGGGACGCGAGAGACAGAAGAGAACTACAGGAGTGAAGAGATGCCCATCGGCAGACACGGTAGTCTCTCCTCTCTGAACTGCTGCAGCCAAAGCCGGCTGCCTCTCTTCCTCTCTAAATAATGCATTCCAGCCATGAGGAGAATACAATCAGTACAAGAGCCAGCATTGTAGACACACACACACACACACTCTCTGACTCTCTTCAGCTCCCTGCTAAATGCAGCTCCACTTTAAAACACACAGCTATAATGCAGCATGATGCATTATGTATCACGTCATTTACTATATGACTGCTGTACTGCTCTCACATTGCTGTGTAACAATAGCTTGTGCTCCATTTGCAAGACCTGACGCATTTAAAAACAGACTTAGAGCTCTATAAGTAGACTCTCAACTATAAGAAGCAGTAATGACCACAGCAGGGTGCAGGAGAGCATGCCGTCGTTCACCTGTGTGCACATCTCTATGTTTAAAACACAAGGATGGTCAGTCAAACCTGTAAATATTAAACAAAGTTCTAACCAAACAAGTCAAACATCCAACTCCTTAACTTAGTCCTGGTCAAGGTACTGATATCAACCCATTGGGCCCTTTTGATTCTTGATACCTTTGATGCTTTTGATTGTTGATTCTTTCAACACTTTATTTATTTGATTCTTTGAATACTTCTAGATTCTTGATTGTCTGAATACTTTTGATTCTTGATTCTTTTCAATACTTTTGATTCTTGATTCTTTAAATACTTTTGATTTCTTGATTCTTTGAATACTTGTGATTCTTGATTCTTTGAATACTTTTGATTTCTTGATTCTTTAAATACTTTTGATTTCTTGAATACTTTTGATTCTTGATTCTTTGAATACTTGTGATTCTTGATTCTTTTCAATACTTTTGATTCTTGATTCTTTGAATACTTTTGATTCTTGATTCTTTGAATACTTTTGATTTCTTGATTCTTTGAATACTTTTGATTTCTTGAATACTTTTGATTCTTGATTCTTTGAATACTTGTGATTCTTGATTCTTTAAATACTTTTGATTCTTGATTCTTTTCAATACTTTGACTCATTTGATGCTTTAGATTCTTTAAATACTTTTGATTCTTTGAATACTTTTGATTCTTGATTCTTTAAATGCTTTTGTTTCTTTGAATACTTTTGATTCTTGATTCTTTGAATACTTGTGATTCTTGATTCTTTAAATACTTTTGATTCTTGATTCTTTTCAATACTTTGACTCATTTGATGCTTTAGATTCTTTAAATACTTTTGATTCTTTGAATACTTTTGATTCTTGATTCTTTAAATGCTTTTGTTTCTTTGAATACTTTTGATTCTTGATTCTTTGAATACTTGTGATTCTTGATTCTTTAAATACTTTTGATTCTTGATTCTTTTCAATACTTTGACTCATTTGATGCTTTAGATTCTTTAAATACTTTTGATTCTTGATTCTTTGAATACTTGTGATTTCTTGAATACTTTTGATTCTTGATTCTTTGAATACTTTTGATTCTTGATTCTTTGAATACTTTTGATTCTTGATTCTTTAAATACTTTTGATTCTTTGAATACTTTTGATTCTTTGAATACTTTTGATTCTTGATTCTTTGAATACTTGTGATTCTTGATTCTTTAAATACTTTTGATTCTTGATTTTTTGAATACTTTTGATTCTTGATTCTTTAAATACTTTTGATTCTTTGAATACTTTTGATTCTTTGAATACTTGTGATTCTTGATTCTTTAAATACTTTTGATTCTTGATTCTTTAAATACTTTTGATTCTTGATTCTTTAAATACTTTTGATTCTTTGAATACTTTTGATTCTTGGCACAACTCTAATGTAATGTGTAAAATTCATGGTTGATTACGTCCACTGGTGGTCATTTCTTGGTCACTGATAAGCAGACGATGCTGACTCCAAAATGATCTCTGTATCAGCCATCATTTCAACATGAAGCCAAAAACAATTTTTTCTCCATTTACTTCCAAACAATATATCAGCCGCTGATATATCGCATATCCCTCGAGACAGAATCTAAAAGCAGACTTGACGTCTTGACATCATATCTCCCGGCCAAATGTAGCACACTGAATTCTGTTTCTCTCTGAATATACTGAGAACATATTGCATTATAGATCATTTTCATAGTCATGGCTCATGAGAGAGGTGGGAGAGAGAGAGAGAGAGAGAGAGAGAGAGAGTATTGCCCAAACAGAAGCACCTGCTCCCAGATAACTGCATGACCATTGATTTTAGAAAGAGAAGAAGAGGAGGAGAGGAAAGATGAGAGTGAAAGAAAAAGGAGAAAGGGTAAGGCTTTCGCTGTGTTTCTAATATGAGCAGAGATAAGCTGACATGCACGGATATCACATAGTCAACCATTCTTCTGTGAGATGTTATAGGTGTTGGCTTAGTTCACTATTCTGAGTGTTAGACAGTGTTGTGCTGTGTGTGTCCGTACATCCATCCATCCATCCATCCATCCATCCATCCATCTTCTGCCTAATCCGGATCAGGGTTACGGTTAGTCCCCTACCCCCTCACCAGGCACAGGGCAGGGATATGTGTCACAGTACAAATAGTCAAAATCCAGCTGATCTCCAAGCATGTTACACAGTAAGAAACATATGGGCCTGTTTAATTGGCCAATTTCTCTTTTTGTGAATTGCACAGAGTTGGGTTGAGCATCACCAAGCAAAGTAACAGATTGCATAAGTTTCCTTCTGCTGTATTGATTAATTGTACTATTATATGTGATTTATAGCTTTCCAAATGCACGCTCACCCACACAAACTTTCTGTGTTCTGCTGAAATTCTCTTTTGAGGGATGCAGCTCTGGTATAATGGCCTTACACGTAACCCAGGGAGCCCCAGGATGAATGGATACAAACTTCCTACATCCACGAACGAACGAGTGCACAGAACTCTCCAGCCTCCTTGCGTGGAACACGCAGGTTTCTACTGTGCGAGTTATTGTTCTACACATGTCAGTAGTAATTTGTCCTACCAACAGAGACATCGAATAATTATTCATATTTAATCAGGCCGAGCACGTAACCTCGCCTGCTGCATGATAAGTCATTTTCCATGTTCCATTATGAAAGTTTTAAAGAAGCACGCTCCCAGCGCCTCCCCAGCAAGGCCTAAATGGAGAGGCTAAAGTGGTTTGGCTTATAAAATCATAATGGGCTTGTCTGGTTTGATAAACTGAGAACGTGGCTGGAATACAAGAACGCGAGAGAGGCGAGAGTAAGACGCGACGGAAGCGGGATGGTTTGGGGTGAAAGACGGGAGAGGGAGGGAGAGATATAAAGGGGATGAAAGAAGATGCTTTGAAAATGAGAAAAGATATAAGGAGGTCGGGAAAGCCGAGAAAGCAAAATGATGGAAATAAACAGAAGACGAGAAGGTCTGAAAGCTCAAAGGAGAAGCGTCTTAAAAGGCAAAATAAACAGAGAGCTGATGTAGAGCAGACTGACCCATAATACCAGGTTCTGAACAGATAATGGCTATAAATTACCCAAAAACTGGAGCGTCATGAAGATATGATAAAGTGGTCAGTGCCCAGAGTTTAGATCCAAACTTAATCTGACTTAGATCCTTCAGGGTCTTCTGAATATCACGCTCAGGAGTGCTGGACCTCTCCAGGGTGCTAGATATTTCCATGCCTGACACTGGAGAACGTGGAATTTATGGTTGCTCACTAATGGTACCTTTACAAAATCCCCATAGTCGTACCACCATAGTAGTACCCATAAAACCAATGGTAGAAATATACAGTACCACTGGTGATTTCTTAAACATTATTATGATGATAGTCTATTTGTAAGGGAGGAAAGAACAAGAAAACCTACAAACCCCATTTCGAGAAAAGTTGGGATGTCAGCAGGACAATGTCAGACCGTATTCTGCATGAATTATAACAATGTGGGCTTGACTAGCCTGCCTGAAATCCAGATCTGCTATTAAAAAGCATCCTGAAGAGGAGAATCAGTGACCACAGACTGTTGAGCAGCTCATACAGTAAGAACGGACAAAACTTCCACTTGCAAGACTGCAAACATGTATTCATTCAATTCTCAAATGATTAAAAAGTACAATTGAATGAAAAAGGTGATGTAACGCATGCCTTTGTCATAGCTTTTTTCTGAGCATGTTCCAGGTATCGTTAAGCTTAACCTTTTCTTTGTCCCTGTTAAATAAACCTCATTTCAGATTTCAGTTTTTATTCCATTTTTAGCAAATGTCCTCACTTTTCTGGTAATGTTGTTCATCACTTATGATAAGACATCAGTGAAGTTGATAATCCTGTAGCTGTAGAAAGATTATTTTGTCATATGAGCTAATATTCTTGTGTGTTTTTGGTCAAAAGAACAGATGACAGCTGATAAAGCACCATTGGCCAATGTAAAAAATCTAACTACACCCATGCCTTACCCTGTTCGAGAGGCTGCGGCTTGAGCCCGGTTGCTTTCATCTTGAGTGCCTCCTTGGCGGACATGTCGCAGCAGGAGCCTTTATTGGTGTCCTGGTCACTGTCTGCCTGGTCACTGTCCCCATGCCCGCTGTCCCTCAGGCTTGCCCGTTCCGGGTCCTTAAAGGTGGAGCTGCTACGTGATGGAAAAATGTAGAAAAAACATCATAAGGAAGCATGTTTGAGCTTATGATGGGGAGCATGTGCCACGTGTCCTAGTAAGGTACAGGGGTCTAGTCATACGTGGCGCATGAGTGAGCCGTTTAATAGGCCTTACCTTTGAACAAACTGCTGCCTGCTCCCCATGTAATTGGGCTCAGCGGGGAAACTGTCAGTCTGTGAAGGAGAAGGGAGAGAAATTTAGGTGTTGTGCGACACTGAAATGTGTCCTGGTGTGCAACGAGATCTCCTGGTGAAAGAGGTTGATTAATTATTCAGAAAAGGGGGCGAGAGTAAGGAAGAAATGCGGGTGAGATGGTGGGGTCGTTAATCCGTACATTTGTATATTTTAATTAGTTAAGGAAACGCTAATTAAGCATTCAACACATCCAGACGTGCTATCAAAGACCTGATGGATATAAATAGGAAAGGCAAGAGATAGGCCAAATAACGTTTTGAGATAAAACGAGTGGTTGGAGGAAGGTGTTAGCCGTTACGAGCTGTGGTGTGTCAAAGTTCTGCTCAGTCAAGCATGTATACACACGCACAGGTATCTGAGCTCTGATACTGTAAACAAACTCTGTTCAGGCCTGTCTGCCGAGTATAACTATCAACATTACCGTGTGTCAACAGAGAGCAGATATCAGATGTAGCTAACGACTCCTGAACCAAGAGTTAAAGGAGGGCGCAATATCGAATAAACTTCAACCATCAACCGTCATCCATCCACCCAAAGTTCTTCCACTAACGTCCATCCACATCTCTCCACGACTTTTCGGGAAACGCCAATAGCCCCTTCCCAACCTCAACCCCACCTCCAGCTCTCAATTACTCAACTCAACGTTACATCAATGTTGCCACAACGTGTTTGTTCTGCAGTATAGAGTCAATACAGAGTGAAGAGGAAGAAGAAGGCAGCCCGAGACACGGGCCAGACAATATTGACATGGCTAAATACAAGCCTGAAGAAGACTAATGCACTGCGCTCATGTCTGCATCTCACATCTCTATAGCACCTGCCTCTGTCTTAAAAGGCTTTTGCCTCCATTTGCCTCACAGTAGCAGGGCATCTATTCCAAGCTACTGACTGATTAATTGGTTGGCTGATTATTGCTAATTTTCGGCTTACAAGACCGATAAACACACATTTACAAAAACATCTGGCTTGACCATTTCTTCCAAATAAGCTCTGGTTCTGGCTCCATTCAGGAGTCTTAGAACCTTGGTGGTATCCAGCTAAGTGATTCGCATTTGACGGAAGGTGTTGCACAACATACAAGAGACGTTTATCATGTATATCGCTACGCCAGACTGTTTCTGTTCTATGGAGAACATTAGCCGGGTTAAGTCTTTACATTCTAGTGATGTCCCTGAACTCCAGACAACACCAAAAACACAAAAACACAGTTACTTAAGCAGCTCTGAAAGTCTTTTCTCTACAACATCATCTGTCCATGGTTCACGCTGAAGAACCTACTAGCTCATAACCAACGTTTCCAGTTCTGGACCCAATTTATGTTGGAGGAAAAGTTCTGAACAGTTCTAAATGAGTTGTGTGAGTGGACAGGAACCAGTTTTTTGTTCCAGTGTGGCTGCTCCATGGGCCCCCTCAATGTCACCACTCTACAGGCAGATCTAGACTGATAAGCATATCCTTTCATCTCAAGTAAACAAGTGAATGAATGAACGTTACACTTATACATCTTTCCAACCTAATACCCAAACTAATTCCCAACAGTGCTTTATAATCAACACAATGCTTTTAACATTTAAAACTCAAACGCACACACTGTGCAGCCAATTGTGCACAACTCTCAATGTGTCACCCAGTGCCTTCACCAGGTATGGGCATACACCCATACATGGACACCAGGGTCATTTAGAGTCAATTCACCTGATCTCCTTGTTGTTGGACTGTGGAAGGAGTCCCCGGAGGAATCCCATGCAGACATGGGGAGAACATAGAAACTCCATCCAGATGTTGAACCCAAGTCACTAGTGCTGAGAGGCGAATATGTAAACTACCAAGCCACCGTGCCACCCAAATATTTATCTTGTTGTGGCTTGGTTGTTAGTGCTTTTGCCTCTCTGGTTTGAGTCCCCATCAATGGTTTCCTCCGGGAGTCTCCGGTTTCCTCCCACAGTACAAACATGGAGGTTAAGTGAGTTGGGTTACTCTACATTTGCCCAGTGCCCTGCCCTTTTTGGAGAAAATAGCATAATGTTCTTCCCAGCGCCAACTGAAGGGGGTAGGAGGACTCAGAATGACCCTGGATTGGATTAAGTGATTAAGAAGATGGATGAATGGATTTTAATAGATTTAATAAAGAAACAAAACCACAACATCAGCAATATATATCTGCCATCACTCGCTACGCTCTCCAAATATCAGCAACGGGCACTGAAAAGCCCACATTGGTGGATACGCAAAAGCAGAAAGAATTTAAAAGAGCTTTACAAAAGTAATTACGATGCACAAAGATGGTGAGAAATCACCTTAAAAGAAACCTGCCTCAGTTTGGTATCTAATCAAAGATGCTTCACTCCTGTCTGACAATTTAATACAGGTATATAAATGCTTTCCAGAAGTAATTACAACGAATACAGTCGTGTGAAATCAGTACCATCACACCTGCATGAGACTGCGAGGGATTTTGTTTGATGATAAAACCAAAACAGACTAATCCTCGCAAAAGCGATTGATATCTTCCAGCAAAGTTACACAGTTTAATCGCATGCCGTTTGTCACTTCCCCTTCGCCTTTCTTCCCTCAAATCTACGCTAATGATAAGCTGCTGAAATCCCCCTTTCCTGCATATAGGTACGGCTTATTTCAAATGCACTGTTGGGCTTCAAAAGAAAGGTTTGAATGGTGCTGTAATGACATTGACAGATGAAATAGGGGAAAAAAGGCCCGAGCTCGGCAGGATGGAGATTGTGGGGAAGGTCAAACGGGCCTCCCTCAACCCCGCCGACCTTTTCTGCCTTTGTCGATGCTTTCTATCGCAGCGCAGAGCTCGACATTCAACCTCGCAGGAGATAAAAAAAAAAAAAAGGCGCAGCCAAGCAGTATCAAAGGGTAGATCAGAGTCTAAGATGACTGAGAATGTTTGGCATTGAAATAATAATTGCTGCTGGTCTTTTGAAATATGAACGAATCTGGCAACTTCTGCTTCATTAAATCTCTTTAATCTTGAAGCTTTTTTTGTCTTTTTTATGGTTCTCTGATTACCTGGCCTGAATCGAGGACATATAACAACCTCTGAAAGGTGATTAGAAGCTTGTGCGATCATTAGAAGTACTTTTTTCTAAGCTGATCCAGGAACGGGTGCACCTGAACAGACCAAAAGGTCTCAGGTCAGTGCAGAGGCAAATAGGGGAGGCTGCCGGTTAATTTCTAGCCGGTAGCACTATAGCACTAGTGCCGATAGCACTAACAGCTTGTTCCGGGCAGCCCCAGGAAGCACACACTATCACATGGCCGTGACCCACCCTGCAGCACTTTAAAAGAGCGATAAGAGCACTTTCCTGGGAAGTGTTTTACAATAGCTCGCCTGTATGCAACCTATCCCCAGAGAGACAGAGAGTGAGAGTGAGAGAGATTGTAAATCTGGTCTAGACGGCACATTATTAAGATGTTTTCTTAGGCATTATCACACATAAGTGAAGTGTTTATACTTTCTTTCTCTTGTGTTGTTGCTGAAATATTAATAATAAAAATGTGATCACAAAAAATGTTTTTATATATAAGTCAACAAACTACAAGCACAACCTTTACTAAACTACACTTGTTATGATGAAGCCAGAATACAGCCGCTTAGCTTTGTGTTTGTGCTCCAGCTGCTGCAGTGTTAGGGACTGTCTCACAATTACCAGAAGAAATGTGAAATATTTCAGTGTCTGTGGTCAATGACACTCACATTAAACACAAAACATCCATGTGACTTACATCGTTCATTTTAGACATTTTCATCATTTTATTAAATATTAGTAATAATGTAACATACAGGCATCTTCATACATATTCACATATTATTGTCGTTGTTTTATATACAAATAATCTATTAAACTCTTGTTATTAAACCTAATGATGTCAACCCACTCATGACTTCACAACCTGACCACACAGAGAGAGATCATTAGTACCTACAACCCGAGGGCACATCTGAAATATATGGACCAAACAGAACATCAAGAACTGGACCCAAACACTCAAGTCTCATTTACGGCGAATATCTGTAACACGACAAGAGGGTTATGCAATTGCATGAGGCTGATGGGAAGAGATCTGTCAGGGACACTGTAGTTATGTCTGACTGTGTTTGTCCTCAGAAACAGGTGTTTGGATGGATTGGCCTGATGTGTTTTGCTAGAAGGAAAAATCTAATGTTAAAGTCTGGACACAGAAGCAGAGGCCGCATCAACACATTCAGCATCTCTCACACGAACACTGATCTTCACAGATAAAGCATGAACAATCAACCAGCTGTGTGTGTGTGTGTGTGTGTGTGTGTGTGTGTGTGTGTGTGTGTGTGTGTGTGTTTCTTAGGCAGAGATATTGGGGTCAACCTTAGACACTGAAAGTACATGCCTCATACAGATGACTGTGTGATGGTGTGGTCATCTCTCTCTCACTCTGTTTCTCTCTCTCTCTCTCTGTCTTTCTCCCCCCCACCTCTATCTCTCTCTCTCTCTGAATAAAATGGTCTATTTTGGTGCATCCTCAGTGGTCTCTCTGGAGTTCTCCAGCAGTGACCAGGCAGACACATCTCTCTCAATGGAGATAAATGAACACAGGACCTACAGAGAGTCTGTGTGTGTGTGTGTGTGTGTGTTTAAACAAGCAGACACAGAGAGAATAGAAGAAGAGGAAGGAAGGAAGGAAGGAAGGAAGGAAACCAAGAAAGACAAATGAGGAAAGAAAGAAAGAAAAAAGAGACAAAAAAAGGAAATAAAGAATGGATGAATAAAGAAAAAGAGAAAGACAGAAGAAAGACAAATAGTAAAAGAAGAAAAGAAAGAAGGAAAGTGAGAAAAAAGACAAAATGGAAAAGAAAGAAGGAAGGATAATGAACCAATGACAAGAGAAAGAAAGAAAACAAGAAAAAAGAAAGAAGGAAAGAAGGTAAGAAAAAAAGAAAGATGTAAAAAGAAATAAGGAAATGATAAACAAAGGAAAGAAGGAAAGAGAAAGAAAGAAAGATGGAAGGAAAATACAACATAAAGAAAAAGGAAAGAACAGAAGTAAGAAGAAAAAAACAATTGAGGAAAGAAAGAATAGAGAGAGAGGGAGCTGCTGTGTGGGTGGTAGATGGATGAATACTGATTGGTACTGATGGAGCGAGTCGGTCCTCTGGTCCTCTGGTGCCTCAGACACGTCCTCTGCTGTCTGACTGAGTGCAGGTTCAGTCTGACTCACAGGCTGGAAGGTGAAGGTAGAGCTGCAGTGTGTGGACGTCTGTACTGAAGCTTCCCTGCCTCACCTTGTACCTCTGCCAAGTGGAGGCTGATGTATGTTTTTTATTCAGACTCGCTGTCTCCCGTTTCCACAGAGGTGACTTTAATTTGGCACAGGCCTCTGCCTCCCTCAGCCTGAGCAGGAGGTTTAACACGGGCTCCTCCAAACACAGCTAAGTGAATTTAAAACAGGGCACACAGTGGTGCAGGTCCCATTTTACAGAAAAGGGTGAAGAGCAAACTACTGGAGCTGGAAACGAGGCCTCTGGGGTGGAGAGCTGCCATAAACTTGGGCTGTAAAGCTTCATAAACACGGAGCGATCGATGTGTACAAGACGATTACGGACAGAAAGGTCAGCAAAGGAACCTCGGTGTCACCTGTGCAGACGACAACCATGCGATTGTAGAGAAAGACAGCGACGGGATGCTCGGTGGCTGTGGCATTGATCAGACCGTTTCTCTGGTGCATTTCCAAGTGATCAAATTTAATTAGCCTGTTGTATGTTTTCCTGTGGCCAGCAAGCCAATCAATCGTCTGGCTTTAACGAACTAAATGCCATCGCCATTCATTTCCTGCCCCCAGTCCCAGACGAGTTAAAAGTTTTGAAAAATTAATTGGTTCCTCTGAAATGAAAGCTGCGCGACTCCAGACGTTTGTGGTCAGGAGCCATATTCATCTAGATTAATTATGAAGAGAACAGACACTACAAATCTTATCTACATTATTTAGCTGTAAGACTGCAGCATGCAAATCCTCATTCTTCACCGCGCTGCGCCTCAGAACCACAAGCAATTCATAACAGATTACTGCTCTAATCCTGCTGCAGACCACTTTCAAATGGTCTTAACCCTTGTGGTGTCTTAATGGTCTAAATGAGCCGCCACTACATCTGCCTGCAGAGAAAACCTCAGACATTATCTTTCATCACCTTGAAACTTGAGTTTTCAGCTACAAAATATTGTTTGCGTCCATCTTGATCAATAATAATAACATAATAATAATAATAATAAATATTATTATTAATTATTATTATGTCCTGCTCAGTGCCCAATAAAAGGGTAGGGGAACTCACCGTGACATTAACCAAGACTAAGTGGCTTAGAAGATGGATGGATGGACAATAATAATAATAACATTAATAATAATAATAATAATAATAATAATAATAATAATAATAAGAAGAAGAAGAAGAATAAAGTGACATGCATACTGATAAAAATGTGAGTGACATACATACACTCACATTCACACAGTCATGAACCTACACCATCTGTATGAACACTTAGGAACAATTAATGAGCCTCTGAGACAAGAGGAAGCTTAAATAACAAACTTAATTAACAGGAAAATGACGTGACAGATGCAGAACATTAACCAGACATGACCACGTGACAAGGGTGGGGACATAAAGGCATGACGGGAACGACAACAAATGTAAACAAACAAGGCACGTAGACCAAGACAGCACATTAAGGGAAAGTAAACACAAATCTAAAGACTGCAGCAGGGACGGCAATGGAGGCTGGCATGACAACAAAAACAACAACAATAATAATAATAATAATAATAATAATAATAATAATAATAATAATTTTTATTATTATTATTATTACTAGACTGTACTTTCTCTGAACCATCCGAGCAGTTTCAAAGAAGCCCAACACACTCAACGCTCCACAATCACTAGTTCATATCTCACAGCAATTTCTATCACAAATCCTAATTTTGAAAATGAACAGAGCGAGATTAACATAATCCCGCGGCCGGATTAAAAGTGCTTTGGGAGCGGTCCCGCATGTACAGTATGCCCAAAACCGCCTCTGATCAGCGGACACAGATACGGATGCTGGCAACTGTCATATATGGTGGATAAGCTCCAGTTTCCACTTCTGCAATAACAGAATATAATCCCATCAATCGACAGCATGTAAACATGACCGAGAGGACGGCTGTCCTTTTCTCTGCACACAGGAGAGCACTGAGCAGTAATGAGGGATAAAGTATCTGAGAGAAAGCTCCAGCACTCTGAAGGATGTGTGGGTGGACAGAGAGCTGCCCATCAACATCTTCTAACATTCACCTTGTCCTTACATAGATGATCCTTGTTCTCATAGAGACGTTCTCTATATATATTTTCACTTATATATAGACATGCTTTTACATTGTGGCTCTATGATGTCTACAGCTCCACTTACAGCAGAAATGGATAGTTAAGGGAAGAGCCGTGAGCGACGGAGGGGGTTTTCCAGCTAAGCGTATTAAAGTCATGATACTGAGCTGACCCACAGATATGATGTGTTGTGGATATCTTAACCTCTGTAAAAGCTTCAGAGGAGCAAGAAAAGCTAAGTGAGGGGCTATCATAGGCAGTAACAATGGGGTGATGTGCAGGAGAAGGAGGTGTGAAGGAGAGGACAAACATCTCTCTCTCTCTCAATTATAATAAATGAATGTGATACACTATCGATAAAACTGGAGATTAGTCCACTAACAACCTCAGTAAACACTATTAATCACTAGAATAGGAGATATTAGTCCATAAACAACCTCAATAAACAATATTAATCACTAGAATAGGAGATTTTAGTCCATAAATAACCTGAAAAAACACTATTAATCACTAGAATAGGAGATATTAGTCCATAAAAAACACAAATAAACACTATTAATCACTAAAAGATAAGCATTTTACAAATAAATATGATCTTGTTCAACATTGTTTAAATACGTGAACTGCTGCTGCTATGCCTACATCACATGATGGATATTAAACAAGCTGCACTAAAGGCTATGTTAAGATCAATTTGTGGGAGGCAGCAAAACTGAGGTGGAGCAGCAGCAACTGTGGATTTTATCACAGTCTCCAAACAGAGAGAAAGAAGAATATTCTCCAAAAAAAGAATGTTTTGGAGAAATGGTCGGAAAAAAAGGTTCAATGTTTAAGGAGTGACCCCACACTTTGGATTGGAGATAAGAGAGAGACATGTGTAGATAAACAGACCAAAACAGGCCAGAGAATCTAAAGAATCGGGGAAAAGAAAGGGACAGGATGTGAGGTCGGGATGGATGAGTGAGAAGAAAGGGGAGAAAGAAAAGCTCCTCAAAGCCAGTCTGCTTAAAACATGTGCGACTCTTGTTCCAGTATAATTCCTTTACAAACGGCGAATGTCACGCTTGAACCTGAATGCGGCCCCTATTTCCAGAGACAGCTTGACAAGTGTGCAGTGCTGTTGAGCTCTGGGAAGTTTGGGTTTTCGCTGGAGAAAGAGAAATGCTAATTAAAGCCAATTCAAGAAAATAATATGAATATGATGGACTTTGCAACATAATAGCTTTTCTACTAGATCACTTGCATCATTTCATTTTGCTCTAATAAAGCAGAACGATGTACATTCCAAAGGGAAGATGTGAGGTAGGAGGTTGTCATGGATGGAATAAAGTCACACTTATTGAATATGTGGCTCAGTACAAAGCAGGTCAGTGAGCAGTGGGGCTTAAACAAACACTGCTACTGGCTACTGTTACTACAGCTTCTGTATTTGTGTCTGTAAAACTCTGCAGTATGTAATTGATTTATAAGTGGGCTGAGGTTTCCATTGAAGGCACAGACCGCTGGATTCCCTCTGTATCCTTTCTGGTAGCAGGCCAGAGCTCCCTGAGGAAGACTTGGACAATGAGCACAAATAATGCTTTAAAACCACTTCACACACATGGTACTAAATAACTGATCCGGTCCTAAAAGGACTTGAATATTATTACTCATAACCAACCTGTCGCACGTGGTTACTGAGAGCCAGAGGCTCCGATACACATAATACTATGTTTTAAGATATTGTAATTAACACCAAAAGAGTTTATGAGAAAGAGGTCTATTTAAAAGCCTTAAAAACGAAATATATTTAATAACATCTAATATCCATTAGTGATGCACTGAATATTTATAAAACACAGATTCACCAGCACAGTTACAGTTTGGTGCTGAAATGGAAGAAGACAACAAACTACAAGCACAACCTTTACTAAAGTGCACTTGTTATGATGAAGCCAAAATACAGCCGCTTAGCTTTGTGTTTGTGCTCTGGCGGCTGCATTGTTAGGGACCATCTCACCATTAGCAGAAGAAATGTGAAGTGTTTCAGTGTCTGTAGCCAATGACACTCACATTAAACACACAAAACATCCATGTGACTTACATCATTCATTTTAGACATTTTCATCATTTTATTTGGATTCAGCCAAAAAATCTAATATAAATTCTATACTTCAGTACGTTCAGTACTTTTGAATCTAAATAATATACCATTATTAATCTCCAAAGAGTTAATGTCAAAGAGGTCTAAAAGCCTTAATAACAAACATTTAATGGCAAAAAGTATCAATACACTCATCTCAATCGCAGAGTTTCACTGAGAATGAAAAGTATTGTAATGTTTTCATACTCAAAGACAAACACGCAAACATACACGCTGATGTCAAATACATTTCAATAGAAATAAGCTGAAACAACTTAACACTTAACTTATTTTGCTTACAACTGAAGAGTTCTGTATGGATTATAGTTATTTTTATAAAGAACAGAAAAGATCGTGAAATCATAAAAAGTGTGTGTCAAAGACAATTATGGGTGTCAATTATAACCAAAGGTATTGAGTATGGTGATGCTACACTTGGCATCGTTATCAATTAGACTTAGACTAATTAGACTAGTCAGCCATTAGACTCTTCCACTCCAACAGAAACATGTAGAGTTAGAATGCACCACTGATAGTTTAAAAAAAATAGATTTACAAATCACAATATATTATCAAAACTCCAGTATCATGATGCATATCATATCGACGGGCTCCTACCAATACACGGCCCATCAGATTTCATTAGAGAGCAAAGTCCATCTACAATGTACATCTCACAGACTGAGCCAGAAAGGCTTCAGCATCCATCATCTCCACTGTAGATGGACACAACTGTGAAGGTGTGGAAAATTAGAGGGGAGAAGATTGGAAATGGCCCAATAATCTGTCTTGCAGCCTCCGTGGGGTAAAGAACAGGCTTATCTGGTTAGCATGCTTTGCTACGGAGAGCTAGGTTTATTGACATGTGAGAAAGAAGGACGGTGGGGAGGCTTTGTGAACGTGAGGTGGAGATGACATGGCAAGAACACAAAATCAATACTCCTGACTCTGGCCTGGACTCTTAACAGCCAGCTAAAGCAACGTGACTCATCGCCAGCATACCTTTTCATTACAGAGAATGAGGGATGAGAATTTAGCTGGCTGCTGAAAGAAAGAGAAGAGACTCAGAGATAAACAGCAAAGCAAGAGATTGAGAGAGTAAAGGGGTTATATCGGGTCTTCGAGTGGATGTTAAGTATTGAAGTGAAATTTAAACTGGTTGAAAATATATAGTGACTCTCCACTTAGTCACTTCTGAACAGTGAACACTGCAAGCACATCAAAAAAATTACAATATAGTGAAAAAATCTCAATAAAAAAAAAAAAGCAAACTGGCATATTTTATATTCATCACATGGAAATTCACATTTCAAGTGTTTAACTGTTGATCACTTTGGCTTAAAGATAATAAAATCTAGACTGTTCAAAGAGATGGTTCTTCATGGGTCCTTTAGTAAAGAAAGTGATTTTATATAGAACCATAAACACTCAATGAACCCAAAGAGTTCACTGCATAGTGAAAGTGTTTTTCAGATTGATGAGTAGTGAGTTTTGTCTCAGCTCGATCGCCGTTGTGAGGAGGTCTGTGCAGATGTAGCTGCTCTTCCCCCTCCTCTCACTAACTGAACACACACTCACTCCACTGCACACACAACACGAACAGTGTGCTCACAATTATAAGGGGGGGAATACTTATTCATAATCAGTGGAAATACTTATTCATTTACAAGAATTTCAAATATAAAACATGGATTTCTTGATGTCCTCACCTGCTGTCCACTAGGAGGTCTGCGGAATGAGGATATTCCTTGGGACATCTCCAGTCAAGCACAAGCCAGAAGAAATGGGGACTGTCCCTGGAAAATGGGAACATTCTCACCCTAGTTTTGGTTGCTTTGTCCTACATTCTTAAAAGATATGGTTCTTCAAGGGTTTAGTAAAAAAATGGTTCTAGATAGAACCAAGAACACTCAAAGAACCTAAGAGTTCACTGCATGGTGAAGGGGTTCTTGAAATGATTTAGATGGTTCTTATATAGAAGGTTTTTAAAAATGGTTCTATATAGCACTAAAAAGGGTTCCTTTATTACTACAAGCTTGATATCATAAATAGAGCAGAACCCTTTTTGCAGCTATATAGAACCATTTTCAAAAATTGTTCATCTACAACACTTTCCTCATCAATCTGAAGAACCCTTTCCACATGGTTACTTGAGTGTTTTTGGTTCTATATATAACCATTTTCTTTACTAAAGAACACTTGAAGAACCAATTTTTAAGAGTGTACATATATCTCAAATTATTAGAATATGTGAAGGTATGTGTCACAGTATAAATACTGTGTATCTCTCAGAGAGACAGGTGCCACATTCCTAATATCAACACTCCTGAACCAGAACCAGTCAGAAGAGTCTTACCTGGGCTAAAGAGAACCAGAACTGGACTGTTATTCAGTGGTTCAGTGGTGTAGTTGCTACAGTCTGTGATGGTTTGAGGTGCTGGTGTCGGTCCACTGTGAAATCCACACATATCAGGAGATTTTAGAGCACTTCATGCTTCCATCTGCTGACAACCTTTATTGAAATGCCCAGCAGCTGCCCACAGTGCCAACACTACTACTGACCACCATATTACTGTGCTTGATTGAACAACTCTTGAGCTATAAGCCAGACTAATCATAAGAGAGTTCACCAGAGTTCAGTTAAGGTAAGGCCACTCAGGCTGTTTTTAAGTGAGGGATTTACAAACATCTCATCCAGTCTAACTCTAGTTAAGCATGTTAACCCTGATGCCAATGGCATTACAGCTTCTTCCAGGAGGGTTATGGTGCTTAGAGGGTGTTACAAGAGTGTGCAACATGTCGATAATCGTCCCTTATGTTTAAAGGGGGAGTTCACTTTATAGACCCATCTATCAACACTAATTGACTTGTCAGCATCAATTTTGTGAAAACATACAGTGCTGTGTAAAAGTCGTAGGCAGCTACTTATGTATTTTAAATCAGTGGTCTTGTGAAAACTCAGCATGTCTGTGGAATACACAAATATATCAATACAGTACAAAGTAACCCGAAAACGTAGTTCCCACCAAATTAATCCCAAACACACCTGATATGACAAAGTACTGGCTGGTATATAACTGCAATAATGCAGAGCTAAACAAACACAATATACTGTTTATATAATAACAATAAATATTTATCATTTCTTATTATTACATTTATATGTATTTTAATATAAATATTAATTTTTGTTATTTATTATTAATATGTATATTTTTTTGAGAAAAGGAAACAAAAAACTTACTTTATTATATATAAAATTAAAATATAAAAAAATATAAAAATTAAAATATAAAATACTATATTATCTATCTATCTATCTATCTATCTATCTATCTATCTATCTATCTATCTATCTATCTATCTATCTATCTATCTATCTATCTATCATTTGTTTGGCTATGTTTTTTCTATTTTAATTATTTATTTTCAATAAATTGATGTGGACAAATCAGTTCACATACAGAAGACCACAACAATGGTGTCAAATACAGTCCTGGACCACCTGGTGCAGACCTGAGAGTCTGGTGAATGGATAAATGATTGCAAGTGGACCCTCTAATGATGTAACCAAAGTTACCCGAGAAAACACTGAACTTAAACCCAACCAGAGAGAGAAAAACAGAATATTCTGCCAGGGTTCAACCCTGGACACAGACAAATGGACAGATTACATATTTGGTCAGTCTTGCTGAGTACGAGCACTTTCCTTCAACAAAGAAAACAAAAGCAATTTAAAAAACCAATTCACTCCCAGCTTGTGTTTCTTCTCCCAACGAGGAGGAAAAGGGCAACCTTTAGAAAGGACATCCGGTCCTATGACCCCACATTGTGCTACACGATCCACTATGAGAACGACAATAGCACAAACACAGTGAACGCATGTGTTACTCCTCTTCTACTCCGCCTACTCCAGAACACCTCCTCACTCAGACGGTCACACACTGGGCTGAAATAGAAGTGTTTACTTCACGTTCATGCCAAACCACTTTATTCTGTCACACAATGACCGGCCCAACTACTCCATAAAGAGGAAATGAGTGAACAGCGTCTAATTCTTCAACAAAAAATAGTTACATGATTTAAAAATGTTCTACATTGTAGATTAATACTAAAGTCATCTAAACTATGAGTAAATACATATGTAATTATTTAGTAAACAAACAAGTAAACTAACCAGAATATGTTTATATTTGACATTCTTCACAGTAGACACCTCTTGCTTAGATGCAGCTTTCTTGGCATTTTCTCAGTCAGCTTTATGAGGTAGTCACCTGGAATAGCTTTCAGTTAACAGCTGTGTCTTGTCAAGAGTTCATGACTTGCATTTATTGCCTCTTAATGTGTTTGAGACATCAGTTGTGTGTCTACTTTGAAGTAAAATCTAAAACATGTTTTGGTTTGTTTAACACTTTTAAGTTTACTACATGATTCCTTATGTGTTCCTTCATAGTCTGGATGACTTCAGTGTTCATTTATTATTCCCAGACCAGGAACTCTGTACACAATAGCGTGGCTCCAGTTTCTGTAGCAAACAGGAACCTATTGGCACCATGTCTAATCACAGATGTGAGCTAGAGCTTCCAGCAATGAGGTGTGGAGCTGTTGAGGATGAGGTGAGGTGGTGATGATTCAACATCCTGACCTCACTAACACTCTTGTGGCTGAATGCTAATCACAGCAATGCTGCAGAATGCCGTCCATGCACAGTTACTCCATCAAAAGTCAGATAAACTCTGAATGAACAGGTGTTGCAATACTTTTAGAAAGCTTACAGGCACATCCCTGCTGCTTTATTGCAGTCAATATGGGTTGTGGCCACATGGCTCCATGATCCATTCATATACGGTTCAGAAAGTCTGGTTAAAGCAGCCTGTTTAGCACAACAATTATGGTTTGTTCTTAATTTCAAACTTCTCCTGCCTAAATTAGCCTGTGGCTTCCTACATCAGTGTGACAAACAGGCTTTTATTGCTCTGTGAGTGATGTGAGCAAAACACGGCCGTGAGAACGGGCACGGCTCTGAATAAAATCCAGCGTCACCCGGGCACCTGTACCCTCCAGTTGGAGCTGCACTCAGCTTTGATGAGAATTAGAATATTGCGAACTGACTGAGCATCAGTGCCTCTTATTTGGGTCACAGTGAGGGGATAAACAATTCATAAGCAAAGTATGAAATTAAATAAATAATATGATTCAATTTAGTTATGAAACAGCACATTGTTAGAGAAAAAAATCAAAGCTTTTGGTTTATAACCATAACAAACACATGCACCCCCACACACAGCCACACACACACACAACCACACACACACATGCCGCAGAGATGCAGAAGCATAGAACAAATGTGTTTTATTCCAAGGTGACTCTTTCTCTGTGTCTTTTTCATCTCTCTCAGGGTCTGTCTTCTTCACTAAGTGTGTGTGTGTGTGTG
>BRDA01003653.1:45418-71235 GCA_036984385.1 Crenuchus spilurus
GGAAAAAAGCGCTGCACTCTGACTCGTGCTGAAAAAAGCTTGGTGTTAGATGGATTAAGTGGACTGAAAAGCAGGATGATTATGTAGAAAAAAATGTATTTCTCTCAGAAAACTGATTTTCATCAATTCTACAGTCAGAGTGTGGCTCTTTTTTGACTCATGGATGAGCAATGTACAAGTATGTCTACACAGCTCCATAGTCTCTTCAAGCTCTATATGTAACCAGCATTGAACATTTGTTAATGATCTAGTACAACAATCTGAGAAACTCTGACAAGGACATGATTGTGATGGTTGGATGACTACGAGGCTGGCGTGGTGCTCCTGGTCAGCACCAACTGACCATCTTGTTGGACACCCAAGAGTTGTGTGAAGCCTATCTCTTCTGGTCTGAACCCACAGAAGAGCTACTGTACAGAAATGTTTAATGCTGGTTATAGTTGGAACATGTAAGAACATGTAGAGCTTGGCGCTCTGAGAGTGTGGAGCAGTGTAGACATACGCCGGTCAGACAGTTATACTGTAATGTGGTGGCTTGTTGGTATATCAGACAAGCTAACATGTTCACCCATTGTCCACTTGAGGACAAAGAAGACAAGTCCTCATCAGTATCCAGTGCTATATACAGTGTGAAACATACAGAACCAGTCAAAAGTTTGGACACACCTTCTGGACATTCTGTGATTTGTTTTTGTATTATTTAAAAATGGTCTGCATTGTAGATTAATACTAAAGTCATTCAAACTATGAAGAAATATATAATAAACTAGAAAAGCACATTTCCTGAAGAAAACGCAGGATGTTGAGCAGCTAAAATGGCTCACATCAATTGCTATCCCAGGTGGTTGCTAAGTTGTTGATATGGTATCCATGGCCATTGCTAAGGTGTTGCTAGGTGGTTACTAGGTGGTTGCTAGGTGGTTACTATGGTATTTACTGCAGACTCCAGAGAGTTACGTATTGAAATGCTTTGATACTTTCCAGGTTCCTCCAAGAGGTATTTCAAATGCAAGATGATGAACCTCTTCAGGAGCCTTGTGAAGATTCAGAAAGTCAATGAGAACTATGAACAAACTCAGACTAATGTTGGAAACAGATTATGCAATATGTAATACGCACCACACACGACTTGCCCATTAATGCGTTCATTCAAAGAACACTCGGACACGGCGGCTCAAGATTGATTCCATCATCCGAGTGGAGATCCAGAGAGGAGTGAATTTATGAATCAAGTTATGAGATATTAATGACCTCCTGCCTGCCGATTTCCACCAAAAGCTCAGACTGGGGTGAGCTGGATTATGGTGATATACAACTCGCTAAATAATTCAACAGAGTGACTTGGATTTCCAGAATTGCCATCCATAATACATGCAGTTCAACAAATGTCCTCTGTATTAAACACACAGTCGTACGAGTCTGCAGTGTGCTAATTAATCGTCTAAATGTGCGCCAAAAGTGCTGGGATTTTTTTTTACACCAAGCCTCCCTGCAACATTTTTCATGCTGAGCTTTTGACACACTTCAGTACACCCAAGGAAAAGAGGAGGGAGGGAGGGAGAGAGGGATTTTTCTTTTTTCTTATTCCCCCCCGTTACCCAGGATTGATTTTCATCTTTGGAAAAACTGGGCTAATCTCAATCCATCTCTAATTTGCAACTAAATCATCAGTTGAGTCACTGCCTCTTTCAGCACATGGCATAAATAAACGCCCCGCGGAAGCATGTAGAGTGTGAAAAAGTGTGTGTGTGTGTGTGTGTGTGTGTGTGTATCAAGTGTGGGTGGAGAGTGAGGACACAGTTATAAAGAACAACTCATCTAAAGCAGAATTAGGAATGCTTATTCACTGTTCTAGCCAATAGAGCAAGTCAAAGGTTTAGTGGGTTCCCCTACAAACACATTACCTTCTTGTTCACACACTATAAGTAGATGTTTATCATCTGATTTACTAAACTGAGGAAGTAAATATAACCAAGGATCACATGCTGAAGTATTTGGAGCACTGGAGCATTGTTGTGAGGATTTGATTGCTTTCAAACAAGAGTGTTTGTGATGTCACCACCTCTCCTCATTCCCAACTAATCCCAAAAATATTGGATGGAGCAGAGAACATAGTTCCAGCTCAATGCTGGGGGGCTTTATACCCCTCTATGGTGCCAACAGCTTCATGCTTAGTCCTATTGGCCACACGTCTCTACAAGGACTAGACAAGCTGTGTACATCTGTGTCAAGGGGTGTCCACAAACATTTGGATACATAAACAATAGGGGTTCTTTAGTAAAGAAAATGGTTCTACATAGAACCATGAAAACTTCAACAACCCAAATGGTTCTTGTAGATTGTTCTATATATAAACTTTGAGAAAAGGGTTCTAAGTCGTCCCAAAAAGGGTTCTATTATAATGATGTCAAGCGTGTTCAATAGAGAGATGCTTGCTGGTGCTATAGAACCATTTTCAGAAAGGTTCTGTATAGAACCATCTACAGCACATTCTTCATCAATCTGAAAAGCCCTTTTAGAACATGTTCACTCTTAAAAAAGATGGTTCTTCAAAGGTTATTTAATAAGAAAATGGTTCTATATACAACCATGAACACTCAGAGAAGTGTTACATATACACTCATGAATAAAGGGTTCTTTCCATGGTGAAAGGGTTCTTCAGATTGATGAGGAATGTGTTGTTGATGGTTCTATGTAGAATCGTTTTTAAAAAATGCTTCTAAATAGCCCCCAAAAGGGTTCTACTTTCAGTGGGATGTCATGCTTGTAATGACAGAGAAACCCTCTTTGATGCTCTAAAATAACTTTCAGAGGTTCTGTATAGAAGCATCTACAGCACATTCCTCATCAATCTGCCCTATAGAACCATTTTTAACTAAAGAACCATCTCATTTAAGAGTGTAGGGCACCTCTGACACTAAAAATCGTGTATGTACGTGGTATCGTGATGTATGGTATTGTCTGGTTCTTTCCCCTAATAAACATGCTGCTAAAAAGGTGGAGAATCAAATCTGTAGCTCAGGTGAAAGTGAACGCAGACAAGCTATAGCCCGTGTAGACGCTTCCAGCCTCAGATGCATTTCCCAAGTACCTTACAAAACATACTGATCTCTCACATGTGTATCACAAACCTGCCATCAATAATTCACCACAACACAGCTTCTGAAAATAAGAACAATGCGCCAAGGCTAGAACAATAAGGAGGTTTAATACACAGACAAACGCAGAGAGAGACGGAGGAGGTGGGGGGGGGAGAATGAGCATCACACTTCCATCCTGTATCCCTGATTACTTATCTCTCTCATTCTCTCTCTCCTTCACTCTAAACACAAGGCTCTGTTACTCAGATTAGGGCTCAGAGGCTTCTTGCATGAGCAGAAAAGAGAAAACTGAGATTTTATTTTCCCCTCGCACCGGCTGCCCACTGAAGTGCAGCAGCAATTTCAATACTGTATCGAGTCGCTGATAAATTTCCGAGCCTCGGTGCAGGAAAAAAAGAAAACGAGAGCCGTGAGGAGGGAAGGAGAGGACTCTGAATACTAAGGACAAATAGTTGGCTGTAGTACACACATAAAGGAAGTGCTGTGACTAAATCTGCCAGCATGCTTGGAATACACAACAGCCTCTTCCATCAGAAAATAAGCTCCCCCCTTCAGCATCCTCGTTCTGCAGCCTTCCCCATGCAAGGACGTATCTATTAACATGCATGGCTGCACTCACGCTCCCTCGCTCGTTCACAGGATTACATAGAGAACACACTACCACACAGGCAGGGAGAGAGAGATGGCAAAAGAGGAGAGAGAGAGAGAGAGAGAGAGAGAGAAGGGGCACTAAGAAGACTGTCACATATTGACTCTCCGAGCACTAGCCGTTTGTCAGTATTTCGCTTCAGTTCCCAAAGCAATGCATCGAGAGCCCAAGCGCCACTCTGATTACCTGACAACGCCTTTTATTGCTCAATGCTGCAAAAACAAGGTGACAGGAACCCAATCTCTATGAAACACAGCGCCAGGGCACCTTACGGCACAATAACATTAGCCTACAAACAAAATCAGAGCCAGAGAGCCACTTCATTCACATAGAAATACAACTGAAAGCCATGATCTGTTATGATTATTGAGAAACGTGGCATGAGATGATACATACCACAGTCAAGCTTCCAGAAAAAGCCTTATAAACATGCATACAGAGGAATATGACCACCACATTTAACCCAGAGTGTGCAGCCTTATACACGGTGCCCGGACAGCACTTCAGGGTTAGATGCCTTGCACACTTCCATTGGATTGAACCAGTGACCTTCCAGTCACATGACTGATTCCCCAACCAATAGGCTTGTGGCTGCAACCTAGCTGAAAATTAATTTGGATAAAAATAACCATGATTAATTAATGCCCTGCCAAGTGCCCAATGAAGAGGTAGGTTGATCCTGGACTGGATTAATTGACTAAGAAGTTGGATGAATAATCAAAATTAATTATTTAATTCTCTTTTCTATGTCACAACCTTGAAAGCACAAAAGTGGACACCAGGGTTGCCAGATCGTTTGGGCAAAACACGCCAAAACGCATGAAAAAATGTCCAAAGATAAACAGATGTTGTTCAGAATTTCAATAATATTGCACTGACGTAATAATAAACTGCTAATATCCTAAAACGCATGAAATGATTTAAATTATTTCTAAAGTTTTTCATGCAAAAATAATAAACTTGCAGGCAATGAAAATATAAGTACTACATAAAAGTACTTGCACATAAACATTTATAAGCAATTTCAAACAAAATAGAGGTAAACCGCCCAATCTGGCATCCACATGAACTCCTGCCTGTCTACATTCTGTAGCTATAAACTGGCCAGACACATGCTGAGCTCAAATAAACAAACATTATTAACTGCTGCCACCTTTGATAACACCATCATATGAAGAAAATTCACCTAGCAGCTGTGGAATATAGTAGTGGTGAACTTAAAAGTGCACTATCGTGCACAGTGTGCTTGTGCACAGAGGAATTTAACACAGGCGCCTTGCTCATACGGATTGAGCCAGCAACCTTCCTGGTCCCTAACCACCAGGCCACAGCTGCACCATATCGAACCAGGATGCCAACAGTCCTCCACTCTACCCACTGAGCTTCTGATGGTAACATAATATGATAAAAAATAAGGCAATAATGTCAAATTCATGACACTGAAGCACCAAGTACATTACATACAACAGAGTTAACTACGTTTATGTCATTTCAGACTGCCATCAGTATCAGTATCAGAGAATCTACTGCCCTCTACTACTCAGTGAAGGGTGAATCGGGCACTTCGTGAGCAAAAGAGACAAAGCTGAATCATAGTTGTCCTTAGGGGACCCTGCCTAACTCACTTCCACTGCTGACCTTTATAAAAAGCTCCTGTTTCCAGTGTTCCCTTCCCCCATATTCCTCAAGCCCCTCCACAACACACACACATCACTAAGTGAATTACTGGTCTGTTGTGACCTTCTCTGTGTCTACTGACCTCTCCTGATAGAACAAACCAATAAACAATTGAGAGAGAAAGCAGAGAAGTAAACACTGGATTCACAGATTAATGCAGTTCCAGCCCTGCGACTAAGAAGGTGCTTGTTTTTTTTCACCAAAAACGAAAATGAAGCACTTACAAACACTGCATTCAGAAACCAGACTCAGTCATATCTTTCCTCTCTCTCAGACTTAAGGCAGACTGTCGCCACCTAGAGGAGACTTTTATAAGCATGTTTTCCTCTGCACAAGCATCACCTAGGCCTGCCTCCTCTCAGCTCAGACACATTTCCACGCTCGTTAGCTGGCACATGATAAGAACATGGTCTATGGTTTATTCCATTTGTCACATAACGCACAGCAGCCCATTAAGACCAAGAGGGACTATGTAATTCATTTTCATAACCCGTGCTTTTAAAAAAAGGATGTGGGAAGAAAAAAAAAAGCAAACTCCCAACAGATAATCCCCTCTTGGCTTTAATTCAGGCTTTAGAGCCATCTCAGACTGTGAATAGCACATGGGAGAGGATCGCCAATCACTTTCAAGGCGAGGAGAAGAAAAGAAAAGGAGAGGGGGAGATGAAGAGCTTTCGAATGAATTAGCGAAATCCCTCGTTCTCGGCGTGGAGGGACAGATTCACTTTAACCTTGATATGCTGGTGAAGTGATACGCATGGATGCAATTAAGCATCATTACTCCTCTTCCGTATCCTGGACCTCCTCCTCGTCCACGGGCCTTCCCACGTCACTTATTCCAAACGAGTTCCACTCTGGCCAGGCGCTGAGGCCAGCTGTTATGATCCCCTGGACCTCCCGCTATAAAATATCATTAAAGAGCCTCCAGGCCTTCGCCGGCATGCTGTCGCTGCTGCCGCCGAGGCTGATGGGAACTGCTTAAGGTGCCCTTGTGCAGCTGTGTTGTGAGCTGAGGGACCATGTGTTTAGGTCTTTATTTATTTATTTGGGTATTTATTTATTTATTTTGGTTATTCCTTCTGCCCTCAGCAGTAATGACAGGAGTGAGACGCTTGGATCGATTGGGAGGGGGGTCAGGTTTGGTTTTCAGACATTTTTCCCATAACTACACTGCTCACCCTCTCCTATCTTCTTCTTCTTCTTCTTCTCTCTCTTCCAGGGTCTGATTATTTTACATCCTCAGTAACAAGATCTCTGGTCTGCCTCTCGTCACCATTTTGGTGTAAATAATAGAAAGAAGGCAGTTTGATGTATGGAAGAAACTACCTTAGTACAATGTACACCTACAGTCATCATTACTTGTTAATGGTGTCAATACACTTGTTTCTAATGAATTGCTATACAGACTGTGTTAATATATAAGCTTATATTGTGATACTGTATGCCAATCAAATTTTAAACCTGATTTTATCAAAATTGTCAACGGTGCATCCTTACACTGCCTATTTCATTTAAATTGGAAGAGTCCAATGGCTGAAGAAAGATGCCATCTATTGACCACAGGTATAAACATCACACAAAATGAATCACCAATCTTTACTTGTAGACTATTCATTGTGTTTTTGACAGTATCACAAACATAATATTGCAATGTGTATTGGTATTGTCCTACATGTCTACCGTACAGTCAGAAGAGGTTGGTGGTTTCTTCACAACTGGATTGCAGCTCAAATGTTTCATATTTATTCTTCTTGTTTATAATTAGTCACGTAACACAATAATAGACACAATACTACCCCACACTAAAAACTAGCCTCTTTTACTACAAATACACACACACTACTACTAATGGCATCCTCCAGTTAATTTGCAAAAACATCTCATTTTTTTGTCATTTTCCAGTTTCTAACTAATTTGAAAATACTTGTTGCTCTTTACATTGTATGTAAAACAATGTAAAAAGCATGACTGGACCAAAACAAGTGGCCCAAAATGACTTAGAAGTCCATTGACTTCCACTAACAGCGAAGTAAGTTTTTTCCTTTTCCTGTAAAGTTATCATTTTTGAGGATTCTGCTTTCTGCAAACAAACCAACCAGAGTTTAACCACTCAACCTTAACAACATCTCTAGCTTACAGTATGCAAAACCTCATGTACCACAAAAGACACTAGAAACCAGATTCTCAGGTGAGATTTCTCAGAGAAGCATGCATTAATAATGAAGAGAAAGCAGAGAGCGACAGTTAAATTACTTTTAGCTAGCTGTAATCTCACAAGGCTGCATACCTACACCTAGCGTAGCTGTGTTTAAAATGGGGACTTTAGCCTTGTCTGACACGACAGATTTCAAATGCCTTTAAACTGGCTTAGCAGCTGCAGAGACACAGGAGTTGTCAGTGGCTTAGCCAAATCGCTGCACACAAAGACGCATTAGCAAGGAATGAAGAAATCCGGCAAAGCTCTTTCTTTGCTTCCATGAAAAGGCACAAATCAGAAGAGACTATTGTGGTGCTGTTGTTGACTACGGCAATGGTGGCACGAGCTTCTAAGCCGCTGACTTCAGTGAAATCCATGAATACTGTCAGTTACTGTAATAAAAAAGTCTTGAGGTGGAAAAGAAAATGTAAACATGCAGCTGTTTGACTTCTGTTGTGTGCTAAAAATAAAAGTGTGCACTTTTCAGAGTCTCACCAAGAAAGTTTACAAAGTTAAGTATTGATCCAAGCCCTATTCATCTGCAGTCTGATAGAGGACATGTGGGATTAATCAAATAGCAAAAGGCAGAGATCAAGTTAGTTTATTTGCCAAAGCTCCATTCCTTCTGCAAGTGCATCTAAACAATATGCCATAACAGAATTATGTTGCTTGCTCAATTTTCACATAATGCATTACTTGAAACTAAGCTAGATATCAAAGGCCAATACAGAGGTGTGCTCTCTAGTACAGGGGAGGACTCAGATTACATACCACAGCTACCCCCTCCTCCCTCCTTTCCCTTCTCCCATTCTTCATGTAGCAGCTCTGCATACACACAGCAAGATTCATGGAGCAAGAGGTAGAAGAAAAAAAGTGAAAATTGACTTCCCTACCTGAATTATCGACATCCTGTTAACCGGCGTCTCCGTGGTGCTAGTCACAGGCCCTGTGAAGCTGGTGTGGCAGCCTACATGTCCTTGGGGAACGCTGAGGTTGTTGGCGTTGGGTTTGAGATACATGACCTCAGACCTGGGTGAACTGAGGGGTAGGCGTGTCTGGTAGTCGAAGTACATTGGCGAAGTAGCCAGCGAGGGGCTGCTGACAACATTCATCACGTTCATGGTGTCACGCTCCTCCACTTCGCTCTGCACCAGCATAATGTCATTCTTGTTAATCTTCTTCTTCTTATTTTTGCCCAGTTGTGGGTGTGAATACTCAGCGATGCGGCAGTTGTAGGTGCGGATCTCCTTGTTCTCACGCTTGCACTTGACAGCGATGGCAATCATGGCGGCCAGCAGCATGACGGAGATGATGCTGAGTGTGACGATCAGTGGCAGCGACATGTCCCAGCTGCGCTGCTCAGCGTTGATCCGTGGCTCACCCTCTGGTAGAGGGCCTGAGTAGGCCTTCACTACGAGCTTGGCCATGGCAGAGAGTGTGGGCTTGCCGTGGTCTGTCACTTTGATGATGAGCTCCACCACAGGCGAGACTTCCTCCCACAGAGGCTGAGCCGTCCTCACCTCACCAGTCACTGCGTCTATCTCGAACAGGTGCTCCTCATTTCCGTCCGAGATCTCATAGGTGAGGCGGCCGCTCTCGCCAAAGTCATTGTCCACTGCTCTCACCGTGGTGATGATGTGGCCCACGCCCACATTGCGTGGGACGTGGATTTCTGCTGTGTCGTTCTGCAACAGTGGCAGAACGATGACTGGGATGTTGTCGTTGACATCCAGAACACTCACACGCACTGTTGTGTTGCTCTCCAGATGAGGGTTACCTGAATCCTTCGCCTGGACTTTGAAATCAAAATATTTAGTCTGCTCATAATTGAAACTCCTCAGGGCATAAATGGCTCCATCAGTGGGTTTGATGTTCACATACGTCGTGATAGACTCCTCACTCACATTAGAGGGAAGAAGAGAATAAGAGACAGTGCCATTTTGACCCAAATCTGGATCATGGGCCAGAACTGAGCCAAGATATTCCCCTGGGATGTTGTTTTCTGGCACCTGAAGGAGATACACCATTTTTGTGAAGCGGGGTGCATTATCATTCTCATCCAAAATCTTGACTGTGAAAGACTTAGTGGAGTTCAGAGGCGGGTTGCCATTGTCTTTGGCCACAATAGTAATGTTGTAGTCATCCTTCACCTCTCGATCCAGCGGTCTGTCGGTCACCACAGTAAAAAAGTTATCTGAATTCTCCTCAAGCCTAAAAGGAACATTTCCTAAGATCCTACACTGGAGTTGCCCATTGCGCCCTGAGTCTTTGTCTGTGACTCTCACCAGAGCAATGACAGTCCCTGGGGTTGCTGCTTCACTAACTGCCCCCTGCCTCACTGCAACAAAGCCTATTGATGGCCAGTTGTCATTCCTGTCAAGCACTTTAACAGTGACTTTACAATGGCCAGGAATTGGGTTCGGACCTTGATCTTTTGCCTGCACATCAATCTCTATAATTGGGTTTTCCTCATAGTCGATTTTGCCCTGAATCTTTATGACACCCGTTCTGGGGTCTATTGAGAACAACTCTTTGATCCTGTCTGGGACATAGCAGCTGAAAGCATAGGTAACCTGGCCATTACTTCCCTCATCAGGGTCAGTAGCATTTAAATCTATCAGGATTGTGCCAAGTGGAGAGTTCTCGGGGATCTCCACAACATAAGAGGGCTGTTCAAACACAGGGCTATTGTCATTCGAATCAGTTACTTTCACATTAATCTGCATTGTGCCTGACTTGGGATATTCTCCTCCATCTGTGGCAGTGATGATAAGAGTGTGGTGGCTGCGTTCCTCTCTGTCTAAGGACCTCTGAACAACTAACTCTGGGAACTTAGTCCCGTCTCCTCTGGATTTCACATCCAAAGAAAATATGCTGTAGTCATCCCGTGTGATTTGATATGTTTTAAGGCCATTTTCCCGAGTGTCCGGGTCATATGCAGCGGCCAGGGGGAAGCGGGTGCCCGGGGCCGCGTTCTCCGAAATATCAATATCAATCTGATCCGACGGGAAGCTGGGAGCATTGTCATTGATATCCTGTATCTCCACCTTAATCATGCAAATTTCTTTGTCATTGGCAAACACCTCCATCGAGAGCTGGCACCTTGGGTTCCGCTTGCACAGTGATTCCCTGTCAATCCTCTGTTTGGTGTAGAGCAGCCCGCTCTCAGGATCCACATCAATGAGGTGCGGGGCTGAGTTCTCCAGCACCCTAAAGTTGGACTTCTTGCCCTGCTCGCCCAGCTCGAGCCCGGCATCCTTGGCGATGTTACCTATCACGCCCTGGATCTTCTCCTCTGGTATGGAGTAGTTCAGGTTCTTTAATGTCAGGGCTTGCGCCCACAAGAGCAGGAAAGGGAAAATGGAGTGATACATCCCTTTCAGCGAGGGCGCCTCGGTCTCCAATGCGTCTTACGCTTCAGACCTGTTGATCAGCCCAGCGATCTCACAATTTATGCGCTCAATTCCAAAGCCGTTCATGGCGAAAGCACAGTTAAAGTCATTGTCTTTGCCTTCCAGGCGTGATGCTCCTGTTTTTTCTATCTCGAGTTTTGACAAGACGCGCTGCGGCTCAGCATCTAATTGCTATTCTGCTGAATGCCTGGGCGCATCGGACACGACCAAACAGCTTTTCTGTGGCCTCTCGTCTGGAAAACAGGAAAAGAAATGGACTATTTATTTTCAAGCACAACCTGTGTGTATTAATTAACTATGAATCATTCACCAAACAAAATGATTAAAAGAAGCCTGCATGGATGTGGTTTGTTCTTCTTAACACATCAAATCTGTGATGCCTCATTCCTGGACGAGGGACGTGGACAGCATGTCAATAATCTAACCTTGAAAGGCAAAATCCAGCATCATCTCAGCATGCAGGTTGAAAGACTAAAACATGTGGTGCTTACCTACCAATACAGCTGGAGAGCATTCTCGGATAGTGAATATGCGGTGCAGTGGCAGTGATGAATTATTGTGTTTTATGTTGCTTAAGTGGAGCTACATCCGTGGCTAGCCGTGCTGAGGTAACACTATGAATACAAATGCGTTACCAAATGAGGCTGGGCTAACAAATCACCAAATGTAACCTGTTATTCGACGCGTAAAAGGCGGAGATAGATCAGAAAAATGGGCTGAACAGCCACGTCTCACTGACATCCAGTCTCTCACGTTTGTTTAAAAGAGGAGCGGACTGGACTTACCCGTCAGCCTGCAGCCCGGTCCAAAAAAGCAGCACCAGGAGCCGGTTTACATCCTGCGCGCAAAGTGCTCCGCAAGGAAAGTCCAGCTCCGAGCCCTTCCCCGCTCGGTCACAATGCGGGGACTCGCCTCCGCTCGGTGCAGCATACAGGAGTCACCGGGCTCTCTCTCTCTGTCTCACTCTCTCTCTCTCTGTACGTCTCTCTCCCTCCTCTCTCTCTTTCTCTCTCTCGCTTTCAGAATATAGATCCAGGGAGGATAGCAGTCCTCTGCGCTGTGACTGGAGACATCCCCGCGTCCCTGCACCTCCAGTACATAAGAAGACAAAGCCCAGCAGCTGCGCTCGCGCCTCGCACTCCAGTGACCGCTCTCTGCCGCGCGCTCACGCTCTCTTGGCCGCTGTTGCGCGCGCCTCCATCTCCTGAGCGTCTCTCTCTGAGCGGCTCGCGCTTTCTCTTAGTGCATTAAACATTGCTACCGATCCGCAACCGGCCAATGAGAGCGGGGCGGGGGCGTGGCCGGAGGGTCTGTCCTCCAGTAGAATCCTCGCCTCGGACGCCGGGAGGCGGAGCTCGCGGCTCGTAATCTGATCCGCGGACACGAGGTTTCCAATCCGCTTTGAAAAACTCGCGGCGTGGTTTGAAATCCTAACGTTTATCCGTTACTAGTGAACAAAGTGTCACCTAAAATATGTGTAATAACCGAGTGTGCGCTCATGGTGTCCACGTCGTTGCACTACTGGCGAATTCATTCGCAAAATAAACTAATAACTAGAATATATATCAAACATTTTTTTCAATCAATTTTCTGTTTATGACATAATCTGACAGTATATGTGACTCCCAACATTGTGTACACTTTTCATCATGAATGGACAAAAGGAAATAGCTCAAAATTGCTTAGAAAAACGTCTGGTTCCATTAACTTCCAATATAACCAAAGCAGGTTTTCCCTTCTTCTGTAAAGTTAACATGTTTAAGGATATCTGATTTTGCTTCATGTATATTCTTACTCTGCATCTCTAGCTTGTTATACATGCATACAGAGCTTCTGTGTGTAATCTAATCATATAAATCAAAATATAAGAGCATTTATTCATACAAATGCAGCACTACAAGCACTTCTGTAGTCTCCATCATCCCCAGTATTTAAAGACAGCAGCATCCACACAGCACAAGGCCAACAGAGTTCAGTCTGGTAAGGAAAGCAGTATGCAGACCCTCCTGCTTCCGAGCTGGTTGAAGCAAACTGTTGCTTATGAGCTGCTTAGGCTGAAAGCAGGAGCAGAGCATCATAATTCATTCAGCTCATTGTTGCCCTCTAGTGGACACTTTCCCCCTGTCCCCACTCTACAGCAGTCACTGTGATGCTGTAGGAGCTGTGGTGTTCAAGTGCAGTACAGTAGGTTATATGAAAGGGTATCATATGTAAAGTATATACATATCACTTCACTCCAAAGATGAAATACTTCTTCCAGAGTCGCAGAAGCTGCGGTTTTGAAAATGACACTCTCTACAGATCCCGTTCTTCTTTCATCATGAAGCCTTTGCTGAATAAGCACTCCGGGGAGCTCTCCAGCCTGAGCGAGCTGGTGCAAAAACAAGCTGGAACCCCAAAGAGATC
This sequence comes from Crenuchus spilurus, assembly GCA_036984385.1. NCBI lineage: Eukaryota > Metazoa > Chordata > Actinopteri > Characiformes > Crenuchidae > Crenuchus > Crenuchus spilurus. The sequence goes on from BRDA01003653.1 coordinate 58,862, forward strand.
TGTTAAAGACACATCATATCCTCCCCCGCTGATCTGTTGTCAACCACTGTCTCTGCGGTCCTGCGGCCCATCTCAGCGAAGTGCCTCATAACGCTGATGCTGGTTGTGTTCTAATGAACCAGTAAGGCCTGGTAGCTGAAGAAGAAGAAGAGTAAGAAGAAGGAGGGATGGAGTAGTCATCAGGCAGCGGAGGAATTGGATGGGAGCGCCGGAGCTCATTGTGTATTCCTGTGCACCGCGCTTTAATATTCCTCAGCCGCTTTTGCCTTTGTCATATCATTACAAGCCTGTCTCTTTAATGCGGGCCGTTTGAAGCTCCTTAGTCTCTAATGCCCTTTGATTATGCGGAGATGGAGGCGTATTTGATAGTGACTCACCAGTAATGCTTACAGCTCGGATTAACTGCAGGCTTATGCGTCCTTGACCCGTGGCTTGACCTTTGACCTCTTCTGGTTCAGCAGGAATGACACAAGTGGCCATGTTGTTGCAAACCTACAAATAAGCAGAGTAGTGAAGGGGAACCCATACCCAAGTCTAATCTAATAGGGATAGACCAATTAATCAATGGCCAATTAATCAGCTGATCAATTAATCAGATTATTACCATTATAGCTAATCAACATTGGCCAATTATTTATAAACAATCAGCTTGCACTCATAGGCTGATAAACAAAACAATCTGCAGGTCAGACGGCATGTTGATGTTTATACACTATTGATTTTGACTGTCATTTAGGTTGAGACCAAAAAATCAATATCACTGCTATATAATATACATTAAGATCATGTGACAGATGCAATTCTGACACATACACTCACTCGGGACCCAAAGCTCATTTCTGTGCACACTTACAGCCCACTCAGGTGAGGCAAAAATACATTTCATTACTTAATAATGTTCAATGTTCAATTGAAAATATTGTAACAAAGTCATATTATGAATATTATGACCACCTAGCTAATAGTCACATTTCTCCTGTGTTCACTAACTGGTCTACTGTGGTGAGTCGATGTCTCTGTACCACTTGCTGGAGTTGTTGTTCCTCTCTGGCATCAGTGACCTCTGGGGCTCCACTGTTGAGAGGCACTCAATTTATGAGAAGCCCGTTCTCATTACACCTTCACTACAGCAGCTCTAGAACATCCTGCAATGTTAATAGTTTCCAAGATGCTACCACCTGTCACCTGGTACCCTGATATCATGCTGCAACTGACTGGTGTGCTCACTGGGCTGCGTTCATTCCAAACCAGGGGTGGTCATCATGTTCTGATATGACTGTGTACCTATGTTGATGCTAACTAGTTATTTTAAAATGTTAGATAGCTGTTATTATCTGTGCTAGCTGATGTAGCTAGCATTCTTCAGATATTACTGTATTAGTATTATTAGTAACGCTAATTGTTGTTACTGTGAATAGTGTGATCATTTTAACTGTTAAACTGCAAATTTGTAGTTTGACGTGAGCAATCTAGCTAGCTAACTATATGGTATAAGTCATATAGCTAGCTAGCTTGCTAGCATGCAATTAGCGTATTGTATGATTTTCTTAATGATTTTGTAAGATTTTTACACTTTCAGAAGTTTTTTTGGATAAACATTCAATAAAATATTAACATTAATGATTAATATATTTATTATTTACATTTCATGTGCTTTTAAAGCAGTTGTTACAGCTACATGAATGCATGTCCTTATGTTGTTAGTTAATAGCGGTGATATTTTATGTAGTTCATCATCTTAGCATAGTTTTAATTCTCAAGATTCACATTTAATACCTTTAAATTGACAAATTAGCTAGTCTATCAAAGTAGCAATCTGTTTGCAAATGTTTATACATAATTGTGTTATTGTGGAAATCAACAAATAAATAAAATGGCCCCTTTTTACAGTTTTTCACTATTCTTTCACTATTATGCTTTTCACAAAGTGATTGTTGCTGTAAGGTTAAATAGTAATGAGATGGCAGGGCTGTACAACGATGTGGTGTAAATGGGGGTGGAGACATGATGTGAACAAGACACATGGAAGACATAAACAATCAGAGTGCACATGGTGACAGGACAGCATGTGGGTAAATATAAACGAATGAAGCACGTGGACAGAGGTGGGATCAGGGATGCAGCAGAAACAGGAAAGTTAATCATATGTTCTTTATTTAATAATTTCAAAGTTAGTTTTGGTTTTCTGCTGAAATTCCAATGTTGTTTCAATAATAATTTAGGGTGCTGAAAAGTGATGACTCAACATCAGATTGGAATGTTGAATCAATGTAGTTGACACATTGATTTAACATTGTATTCAACGGCAAATTGATATCTGTGCTATTAATGTGGACGTTCTAGAACAAGGGGGCAGCTGTGGCCTAGTGGTTAAGCATCTGGTCTGGTGACCTGAAGGTCGCTAGTTCGATCCCTGGGCAGGTCACGACTGAAGTGCCCTTGAACAAGGCACCTAACCCCCAATTGTAAGTCTCTTTGGATAACAGCGTCTGCTGAATGCCTCAAATGTAAATGCTAAGGTGTCAATTTCCCTTTTCTATGGGCAGTTCAAGATATGATTGATAAACCTATTATTTTGTCTACAAATATGGTTCTTATATTTCTATTTTAACAGATGAAAAAATTACACAATATGATATTGCCATTATATATCGGTCATCAGCTGTAGTGCACTCTAAATATCGGCATCGGCTGTTGAAAAACTCATATCAGTCATTCAGTAAAATCAAATTCAGGATACATGACAAGAAATGATTGTAAACAGCTTAACCCAGAAGAGCCATGGGCCTTTTTAGTGCCAAATTATCCTCATAAAAAGAAAATTACTGTAAAATGCATCAATCAGCCATAAGATTAAAACTTAAAAGGTGAAAATGCTGTACATGTGCCAATAAAATAAATTAGTCCATCATGGACTTTATAAGACCTCTGAAGGTGTCCTGACATAGTCCTGTAAAATGTGAGGTGAGGCCACTGTGGATCAGACTTGGCACATCCCACAGATGATCAGATTGAGATCTGGAGAATTTGGAGGCTGCCATTGGAAGGTACCCAGTTGGCACACTGGTACAGCTCATATTGTGTACTCCTACAATTACAGACTGTAGTCCATCTGTTTCTCTGTATACTTTGTTCCTTCAGTTCTTTAGTGATCAGGACCCTTTCAGAGCAGGTATTATTAGTGTAGGCTCATTCACAGCACTGACACTGATGTGGTGGTGGTGTGTTAGTATGTGTTAGAGTGAATCAGACAGTAGAGCTGCTGATGTGTTTAAACACCTCAGTGTCATTGCTGGATTGAAAATAGTGCAACAAAGAGCCAACAGCATCCTGGGAACAGGACTAGAGCAGGGGTGTCGAACTCCAGTCCTGGAGGGTCAGTGCTCAGCACAGCTTTGTGATTTCTCTGCTTTCTTCTCTGATTTCTCACTGAACTCTGCAGGAATCCGGCCTCCAGGACTGGAGTTCGCACTAGAAGACTAACACAAACTGTGCTGAACTTCTGTCTCTGACTTTACATCTACAAGGTGGACCAAGAAGGTAGGTGTGTCTGATCCACTCAACACAAACTAACACACCACCACCACATCAGTGTCACTGCAGTGCTGAGAATGTTCCACCACCCAAGTAAAAGATGATTGATGCCGTATTTTAGGTTGAGATATTAAAGTTTGTCCATCAGGTGTGTTACTGTTTAACGTTTTTTTGAGGTTTCTTACTTTTTTTAATTAAATGTGCACATTTTTCTCACAAATGATTGTTAAAGTGCCTTTGAATGTCAAAATATCTTAATTTTCCTGTGACAGACATTATAAGTTCTCACCAATTATTTAGTTAATTAAAAGGTCTTTGCGCCTCACTGACACCATGTGTCATCACACTTAGACCGAGCTCAGGAAATTTAGCAGGCCAAGGTGAGAAAGAAAGAGCGAGAGAGCGAGAGAGAGAGAGAGAGAGAGAGAGAGAGAGAGAGAGGAAATGAAATAAAGACAGAGAGCTGCCGACCTTTCTGCCACAACCTGCCAAAGTTGAATGAAGTGCCATCTGTTTTTATTCTGCTCTGCATCTCCGGCTCCATCAGCGTGTTGTAGAGTCCCGGCCATGATGAAACAGTGCCGTAGCCGTGCACTATAAGCCCTGCTATTAACAGGTTTCTCTATTAGTCCAATTAAATATCCTTAGGACACACCAGCGACGGGAACCACATTTGGACGGATGGAAGCGAATAGCCACATTAAAACGCAATTTCGTAAATTAAATTTCAATTTAATGGCGACAGTCTTTCTTCAGGTAATGAGACCGAGCAAGCGGCTGCAGTGAGGACAGGCTATTTAAAAACTGTCCCTCTCTCTCATCTCTCTCTTTCACTGTCTCTCATTTCTCAATTTCTCATCACTCAGTCTCTCTCACGCTCTTTCTAATCTCATCTCATCTTTCATTCTCTCATCTCTCACTGTCTCTCATTTCTCTATTTCTCATCACTCAGTCTCTCTTATTCTCTTTCTCATCACTCAGTCTCATCTTCCTCCCTCCCTCCCTCTCTCAATCTCATCTCATCTTTCATTCTCTCATCTCTCACTGTCTCTCATTTCTCTATTTCTCATCACTCAGTCTCTCTTACTCTCTTTCTCATCACTCAGTCTCATCTCCCTCCCTCCCTCTCTCAATCTCATCCATCTTTCATTCTCTGATTTCTCACTGTCTCTCATTTCTCTATTTCTCATCACTCAGTCTCTCTTACTCTCTTTCTCATCACTCAGTCTCATCTCCCTCCCTCCCTCTTTCAATCTCATCCATCTTTCATTCTCTCATCTCTCACTGTCTCTCATTTCTCTATTTCTCATCATTCAGTCTCTCTCATGCTCTTTCTTATCTCACCTCATCTTTCATTCTCTCTTCTTTTTCACTGTCTCTCATTTTTCTTTTTCTCTCACTCAGTCTCTTAATCTCTTTCTCATCACTCAGTCTCATCTCCCACCCTCCCTCTCTCAATCTCATCTCATCTCTCTCTTCTCTTATTTCATTTTATCTCATCTCTCTTCTCTCACTCATCTCTCTCTCTCTTGCACTGTCTCTCATTTCTCTTTCTCATCTCTGTCTCATCTCCCTCCCTCTCATCTCATCTCATCTTTTATTCTCTCTTTCCGCACTTTAATCTCTATCTCTCCATTTCTCATCAGTCAGTCTCATACCTGTCCATCTCTCACTCTGATCTCATTTCATCTCATCTAATCTTTCCTTCTCACCCCTCTTTCTTCCACTGTCTCTCATTTCTTTTTCTCATCACTCAGCCTCTTCTCTCTCCCGCTCTCCCTCTTATCCCATCTCTCTTTCTCCTTCTCTCATTTCATCTCATCTCTCCACATTTCTTTCACATTTCTCTTTTTCTCTTGCTCAGTCTTCCTCTCTTTTTCACCTTCTCTCATTTCATACCATCTCTCCTCTCTCACTCATTTCTCTATTTCACTGTCTCCCATATAGGCTCACATCTCTAATTTTTCTCTCACTCACTCACTCTCTCTCTCACTGTCTTTTTCTCATCTTTTGGTCTCATCTCCCTTCCTCTCTCCATCTCATATCATCTCTATATTTCGTTTTTCTTTCTCATTCACTTTTCTTTGCCTTTCTATTTTTCTCAACTTTCAGTCTCATCTCATCTCATCTCATCTCTCTCTCTCTCTCTCTCTCTCTCGCTCTCTCTCTCTCTCTCTCTCTCTCTCTCATCCAGTCTATTTTAAATGACCCCTGACACTCGTGAGGTGTGAGACTTTTATTTTATATGTTTATTTTTATACTCTGCTGTAGAGTAGAAGACACATCCTGTTATATTCCCCTGGGCCCTTTTGATTGGTTACCTGCTGAAATGTGTATGTTTCTCTGCCAATCATACAATGCCTGTATGAAGCAGTATATAAAAACTGAGCCTTCCTGCCGTATGTAACACATATAGAGCTGTTGTAGCTCTCCATATGCTTTGTGTAGAAATAGCACTGACATGGGTGGCTAAGTCATTTTGGTTTGGGTGACAATTATCATTTATAGAGTAAATGTATTAGATCAATTACATTACTGTACAATTACTCTGTGCTGAGGATGATTACAGTCAATAAAGGCGCTTCCACATTCACATAAAGTAACACTTATCTAGCTGTATTCACAGTCTCATGTTGACTATGCTGGTCATAACTGGGAAAATGAGTACAATAAGTAATAGATTACACCAGAAATATTTCAACACATCAAAATATACAGATTATTGTATATACATACTATGCAATAGTTCATAATATATACACTGCTCAAAAAAGTGAAGGGAACACTAAAATAACATCCTAGATCTCAATGAATAAAATATTACAGTTGAAAATCTTTATTTATTACAGAGTGGAATGCGATAAGAACAAAATAACATAAAAATCATCAATGTAAATCAAAATTATTACCCCTTGGAGGTCTGGATTTGGAATCATACTCAAAATCTCATACCACCCTCATGGAGTCTGTTTCTGACAGTTTGAGCAGAAACATGGATATTAGTGGTCTGCTGGAGGTCATTTTGCAGGGCTCTGGCTCTGCTCCTCCTGTTCCTCCTTGCACAAAGGAAGAGGTAGCGGTGCTGCTGCTGGGTTGTTGCCCTTCTACGGCCCCCTCCATGTCTCCTGGTGTACTGGCCTGTCTCCTGGTATCTGCTCCATGCTCTGGACACTGTGCTGACAGACACAGCAAACCTTCTTGCCACAGCTCACATTGATATGCCATCCTGGATTAGCTGCACTACCTGACCAACTTTTGTGGGTTGTAGACATCACCTCATGCTACCTCTATGGTGAGAGAACTGACAAAATGCAAAAGTGACCAAAACATCAGCCAGAAAGGATGAGAACAGAGAAAAGGTCTGTGGTCACCACCTGCAGAACCACTCCTTTATAGGGGTTGTCTTGCTAAATGCCTCTCATTTCTACCTGTTGTCTGTTCCATTTGCACAACAGCAGGTAAAATTGATTCACAATCAGTGTTACTTCCTAACTGGACAGGTTGGTTTCACAGAAGTGTGGTTGACTTGGAGTTACATTGTGTTGTTTAAGAGTTTCCTTTATTTTTTTGAGCAGTGTAATTTAATACAATACCAACTGTTGTTATTGTGTAAATTTAATCAATCTGTCTTACAGAGCAACAACATTACTACCACAAATCATTAAAACTGGTGTATGGCTACAGCTCCACACTCTCAGAGCTCCAAGCTCTAGATGTTCATATATGTTCCTCCTGTAAAAAATATTAAACATTTGGGTCAACCTTCATGTGGAACAACCTTAGAATCTGTGGCATCCCTACCATCCATTCAATCCTTTCTTTTCATATATCCATCCATCCATCCATCCATCTCTATGTTCATACATCTTCATCCATCCGTTCATCCATCCATTCATCCATTCAACCAATCGACTATCTGTCCATGCATGTCAATCCATGTATCCATCCATTCCAGGCATCCAAATCCATATATCTATCCATCCATGTATCAACACAAGTCATTCATTCATCCCCCTATCCATCCATCTCCTTAATCCATTTCACACATTCCATCCACCTACATCCATCCATATATCCATTTAATCTATTCCACACATCCCATTTATTCATCCATCCCTACAATTGTCCATCATTCCATGAATCAAAATCCATCCATCAATCCATCAAAATCCAAAATCCATCAATCCATCCATCCATCCACCTACTGATCTACTATGACATGCATTTGATGATTATTTGAAGATTTCAGACCTGCCTTAAAAAGTCCTAAAATGTCAAAGTCACACAATGTATTTACTTGTAAAGTTATTATTTAGCTTGTTTATCTCAAACTATGTCATCACTACACTATAGCAGATTTTGATTTCCTGAGATAACAGGGAAAAAACCCATAAAACTTAGTTAATATCTCAGGAAAACAGCTTACATTATGATGACACAACTCACAATCTTGAGAAATAACAGCATAACCGATGTAAGATCTGACTGATCGAGGTGTTTGTTTCTGAGATGTGAGGCCATCCTGATTAAACCGTGCTGATGATGGTTTACCCCGAAGACAGTAGTGTTTGTCCACTTTGTTTTGGTCTTTGGCCATGAATGTATCTCTGGGCTTTTCAGAGAGAATGCTGCATTCTTCATAGTGTCATCAGCACAAACAAGGGGCTCAGTTACTTCACCTCCAGGGCTACTGACCAACACAGCCCCTCAGATTAAAGCTCCCTTGACAGACAATAAATTGGCTACTAAAATGGATGCTAAGCAAGAGAATCCAGAAGCTAGAGACACATTTTCTGCTAAATGGAGCTCTTGTTCTGTTTGACTGCACAGAATTGAAACAGGACTATGTTCAGGCTACTAATTTAATGTTCACACACACTGCTACAGACCGCAGACATATTATACACAGATTAGATTATTACTGAGATTATTTGAGCAATGATTATGCTTGTCAAGAGACTGTGGACCTCATTTACTGACAGCAGTGAATGAAAATGAAGTAAAGTGTTATCAATTACATTCTCATGAGTCATATGAAAACTGAAACCCTCTTCTTTCTACTCAACTTGTTCTTTTCTTTTTTTGCCTATGTGTTTGCACACAATTTCTGAGTTGCTAATTAAAGATTCTGCTTCAATTAAGCCATGCGTCATTTCTTCAGTTACAATAAGTGTTGAGTTTGATATGTTTAATCCCAAAAAAGTAGAACTGAGCACTCTGCTGAAGGGTGCCCCCTTGTGACACAAATCTGCAATGTATCTGAACCTACATCATATCCCTTTAGTGGTGTGCAGCCAATATTAAAACAAAAAATCTAAAAGTGCCCACATTTTTAGTGTTAAATTGTATTACAAGCATATTTTCTGATCATCTGAAGAGCTCTTACAAAAAAGTCAACATTTTCTGTTTAAGTCATTTAGATTTGAGTTTCAGATGGAAACTTCAAAAATACATTAATAGCTGATCTCTGACATTGATGTTAATATCACTGGTGTAGTTTGTTGGTAGTTTAGATTGTGTGTATTAATCTCTTTGACCATAAACATCATATAACAGATTTGCAATTCCAAGAAATTCCCAAATGTGCATGAAAGTTCTTCTGTAAATCATGTTCTGCTTCTTCATTAGACCCTCAATGTTCCCTTAGAGAGCACTTGATTGTTGTTGAAGTATTGCCATGCTCATATTGGTTGCGCATATGTTAATATTGGAACATCTTCTGGACACAAAAGGACACGCTCGCTGATGGACAAGCCCTACTTTAGTCCCTACATATTCACACTAAATACCACGGCTGCATTCATTACACTGCAGAGCATTCAGGTGGTCCACTCAACGACATCACTTACATAATCTCCCTACAACCCTTCCCACACTGTTTCTCTCTTCTCGCTGTAGCCTTGTAGCCTTTTCATATTATCCCTGCCTCTCTTTAATAAGCCTTTTCATATTAGCTCATTAAACAGCAAGATTATTATTCAATTATTCATTTTAGGACCTATTATTCAGGAACTAATATGCAACTAATATGTAGGTTATCTGCTTATGAGAGCAGGGACTTGAAGTGTGGGACATGTGATCAAGTAAGTGTAAGTGAGTGTAATGTGTAAGTAAAGAAAATGTAAAGTGTGGAGTTTGGTCTCTGTAGAGGATGGGTTCAATTCCTTACAAAATCAACAGAACTTAGACTTTATCCAAGGGTGCATTACCTTTTAGAAAAGGCTATGGTATAGGTCAGGGATCTCCAAATCTGGTCTTGGAGGGTCAGTGTCCAGCAAAATTTGAGAGATTACTGAACCATGCTGGACCACTATTTGACAATCACAGGACGAGCAGTATTTTGAAATTTGATTTTCCATGAAAATTATATCACAGTTAATTCCAACCCCACAATCTGATTGGCTGAGAGACAATCTAGCAGTGCTGTTATTGACGATAATGGTGCTCTGAGCGAAGCTCTTTAAGTATTACTCCGCCAAATACATGTAAACTAACAAGACCCCTCAGCCAAAACAGTACTGACTGCACTGGAAATGCAGAGCTACAGGAACAACTTTACCTAGCAGAAGGTTGATAAACAAACAAATCTGTCATCTTTATCTTAAAATCTAACAATAAACAGAGATAACAGAACTGTGAAATTAATCACAATAATACACTCAAGGGTGATACTATAACATCAGATATTGGATGGCATATTGATCTATGACCACAGCACATCAGTGCCAATATCTCACATTATAATACCTTCTCATGTATTATTGCTTAATTATAGAGTAGACTAGGCTTAACTCCTCTCCATCAAACTATAGTATATAGTGAATGTAGAGGGTATGCACTGACTTACCCTAACATTCCCACATTTAATGAGTGGCAAAACATTCTGCAACATGGCAGTGATAGTAGAGAAAACAATGGCACTGGGAATAGAAACATTAAATTAAAGGCTCAACAGCAATCTATCCAAATGACCAAAGAACCAGTGGTCCATGGTGATCAATATGAGGCCAGGAACTGGGTTTCTTGGCATTGATAAGGATACATTGAGAATGATTTACAGACTTCTTCTGTCAGTGTTTAAAATAACAATTATTATTATTATTTTTTATTTAGCTTTTACTTATTTATTTATTTTATTATTTCTTTTAGGTTGTCTCCCTCATTTGTACTCAAATATGTCCTTTAATTTTTGTTAGTTGTATTTTTGTTTTATTATGATTGTGTATTTTTATTTGAATTATTATTAGTACAAAGTATATCTTTTTTGTACTACTGTTTCTATTAGTTGCATTTTTATTATTTGTTCATTTTTTACGTTACTTAATGTATGATAGGTGCTACATAAATAATAATAATAATAATAATAACAATAATAATAATAATAATAATAATAATAATAATAATAATAATAATAATAATAATAATTATTATTATTATTATTATTATTATTATTATTATTATTATTATTATAAAAGCATTGACTCTCAGTTGTACATTGAGACTTTGTTTAAAATGAATTCAGGTTGTTTGTATAAATATGAGCACTTTATTATGATTTTTATTTTGAAAGTTTGCTAGGTTTACTTTGTTGATAACTAACTTTGCCACTCTGTAACATTCTAGGTATATGTGTGCAGGTAAACGACTGTCAGAGAGAGAATGAGCCTCCAGTGAGAGGTTGCAAATCTCCAGAGAAGACAGAGACAGTCTGTTTCTACTGCTCTCGTCTTTAGCTTTTGGCCGTCTATAAAAAGACAGCTCTGAATTCTTGTTGAATCTAGTTGTAGAGTCAATCATGCAACAGATCTTTCATGTTCTGTCATGGCACTTACACTGGACACTGACACTGCCAGTCTTTCTGCCACTCAGGGGGCATTGACGTCACCTGCGTGACCTCAATAGTGTGCAAATAATGTACATATGGACTGACGTTGTTATACCCTCAGGGACTTGTGGGATGAATGTAAAAAGGACCAGAGGATTAGCGGTGAAGGACCAGGTTGAACAACACAGCTAGTATACAACAACCAACAATTTAAACAGCATGAAATGAAAAGGTGATACTAGAGGAGTGCAGACTGTGAAAAAGAAATCAAACACTATGCCCATGAACAGGGAATAATTTTCCTAAATAAACATCAAAACACGCAGCCAGCTCTCTCCTGTCCTAGTGAACAGATTCCCAGGTGAGTGTGTCCACAGTTTTATCTGTTGAACTCAATATCTAAACAATCACAATCAGACAAATCACACAAAGAGCCTAAATGCATCAAATCAACATCTATTCAGGAATGACAGCTAATGACTAAAGACCAGAGACACTAGGCAGATTTTCTTTGGAGGTCCATCCTCCCAGTTTTCCTGGTACACTTTGGTCATTATCTTTACTGTTTTAAACCCCCAAGACTCACCTGAGCGAAGACCTAAAACACAAACGCCACAGACAACCAAACTAGGCAAGCCACCATACAGGCACTCTGCACCTATCCACTGTATTAAACTGGAGGAATGCTGTGAATGATGAAAAAAAATAACCCTTAAGACTAGAGGAGTAATTTGATACACATTTTTTTCTCTTATCACAAATACACATCAAATATCATTCTGTATTGGAATTATGATTAATATTTGATTATTTCAGTCATTTGAATTAGTTTAGCTTTGTTTTACTTTTCTTTCTGATTTAATTTTTTATGTAAGTTTTTGAATTTAATAATAATAATAATACAATAATAATAATAAATAAATAATTAAAACTCATTTATATAGAGAGAAGAAAAAGTTTTATTAAAAATATTTTTTTATTTGATCAAATTTTACTTTTCTCAATATTTCTATTA
>BRDA01003654.1:16966-27468 GCA_036984385.1 Crenuchus spilurus
TTTTTTTTTTTTTTTTTTTTTTTTTTTGCTGTTTTCTAATTCTATAACATTTCTTATATTTTAATATTATTATTATTATTATTATTATTATTATTATTATTATTATTATTACTGTTGTTGTTGTTTTATCACACTAAAATGATGGGAAAATAGAAAATAGCTACATAATTGTAAGCTTTTTGCATTTAAAACATCCTCTTCACCTTCCTCTTTGTTCTGTTTCATTCAAACCAAACAACTAATAGATTATCAGATGCTCAGCTGTTACCTGTTTTTAGTCCTCACTGTTTAATGACCCAGTTTTACACTCATTAGATTATTTATTCCTTTTCCTTAATTTTTTGATAAACTTTGACTATAAAAGAGCTGATATTAAAGAGCTGGCAGTGCTGGACTGCAGCGGAACACTACTGACACACTGGATTGGAGAATTTTTAGGGACCTGGCAACCTTGATGTTGGTGTGTCAGGTGAGCAGAGCAGGTGGAGCTGCTACGGGTGGAGTCTGAACTTCTCCAAACTTCTGAGCTGAAACCTAAATCACAACAGACAGGCTGGGCTGGACGGTGGGGTCATGGCCACGGACTTCACGCAGGACTCGGTGCTCCGGTTCCTCCGGAGCTGCGGCGGGACCGCGCGCAACGCCGAGCTCCTGGCGCACTTCTCACGTTTCCTGCGCGAGGAGGAAAACGCGGCGCGGCTGTCGCGGAACCGCGAGCTCTTCAAGCGCTTCGTAAACAGCGTGGCCACGGTGCTGAAGCATGGCGACGGTGTAACGTACGTGTCGCTCAGGAAGAAATACCGGACGACGACGTCCAGGAGCCATGAGGTTCCGGCCCAAAGGACGAGTCCGACAAAAGCCAAGGGAGCCGCTCTCAACACCGCGAGGGTCCTGCCAGCCGCAGGGATCCTGAACGACAACAACAACGACCTGGCAGCGGTGAACCTGGAGAAACCCTCCTCACGTCACACCCACAGTCAGACCAAAGGTCCTGCAGCTGTCTCAGCCAGTACCAGACCCGGACAACTCCCACAGCCAGACCACAGCAGGACCTCCAGACCTCCTGAAGACCTCTTTCAGCAACCCTGGCGCCCCATTACTCTCAGACAGCAGTCCAACATCTCCACCTCCAGTCCATGTCTGACTGAGAACACTGCTGTTACCACACAGGAGGTCCCGAGCCTGAGCAATAACAGTCTCCTGTCGTCAGTTCCTGGTGGACATCTCGGTCTCCTGTCTTCAGTTCCTGGTGGACATCTCGGTCTCCTGTCTTCAGATCCTAGTGGACACATCAGTCTCCCATCTTCAGATTCTAGTGGATACATCAGTCTCCTGAACTCAGATCCCAGTGGACACATTAGTCTCCTGAACTCAGATCCTGCTGGACACATTAGTCTCCTGTCCTCAGATCCCAGTGGACACATAAGTCTTCTGTCCTCAGATCCCAGTGGACACATCAGTCTCCCAACCATAGATCCCAGTGGACACATTAGTCTCCTGTCCTCAGATCCTGGTGGACACATTAGTCTCCTGTCTTCAGATCCTGGTGGACACGTCAGTCTCCCAACCATAGATCCCGGTGGACACATTAGTCTCCTGTCCTCAGATCCCGGTGGACACATTAGTCTCTTGTCCTCAGATCCTGGTGGACACCTCAGTCTCCTGTCCTCAGATCCTGCTGGACACCTCAGTCTCCTGAGCCCAGGTCCTGGTGGACACATCACACATGTCTACGTTGATGAAGTGGAGGATTATGGAGCAGCAGCTCCAGTCAGTCCTGCGGTCCAAAGGCAAAGCTTTCCGCTGCAAACTCTCCTCCGTCCACCTGCAGCCATAGGTGAGCTCCCAGGCCGCTCCTCCAGCGAGAATAGCCTGCTCCTGCCCTCCTGCATGGAGCCGGAGTGGCCCCAGGTGCTAACCCGGGACAACTGGTCCAGTGATAATGCTCTGAATTATCGAGGCAATGTGGAGCAGATATGGGATGTCGGAAGTCATTCCCAAGAGGCCGATCTCCTCTCTCAGCTCCATCGTCCGGAACGGCGGATGACACCTTGGCACCACTCTACTGGGCACCTTCTTGATGAGGAACCACAGGCGTCTATTACAGGTTGATATGGGTTCAGTCGGGGTGGACAGTACGAACATAAATCATTATTTTGGGTCTGACTAGAAGATACATTAGTAAGTAATGCATTTCACCCTGTTCTTCAGTGGTCAGGACCACCGCAGACCAGTTATTATTGTGGTGCATCATTCTCAGTGACACTGATGTGGTGGCGGAGTGTTAGTGTGTGTTGAGTGGATCAGACAGCAGAACTGCTGGAAAATTTAAATGCTGTGTCCACTCACTCTACTGGACACGCCTTCCTTTTTGGTCCACTTTGTAGATGTGTCTGCTCTGCTGTGTCTGATCCACTCTAACACACCACCACCACATCAGTGCTACTGAGAATGATCCACCTCCCAAATGTTGAAGTCCTGACTATTGAAGGTCTTTGTACCTAATGAAGTGGCCACTGAGGGTATTAAAAATATTCTGAGTGAAGAAGAGAGCAGGACCACCCAAGTTCAGCCTTTTCTCACTGATGGAGGGGCTGACCCCCCCTCACCTGGCCCAAAACCGTCTGATCTAAACATATTTCATTCGTTAGCTGTTATTTTGTAATCTTATAACTGGGAGATAATGGTGATCAGACTGGGCTGTGCTCAGTACCAGAAACATTTACACACTTAAGCATGTCTGATATTTTATTATGCTAATGTTTTTGTCTCATTAGCATGCACAATGAGTCGGGCTGTCACAACTGTTAATTAAATGGTTTCCATTGTGCATAAACTTGCTGGTTTATTAAAAACATGACAGTTTTATCATTATGGCACAAACCTCTGTATGACACGAGTCTACTTTGGGCATAAATCTCATTCCTGACGGTCCAACCTACTGTGCCTGTTAAATGGAAACCATAACTTATGCAATCTAAAGAGTTACCCAATTCAACAACAAATATATACCATGATTTAGAAAACAAAAACCTTCTAACATGAAAGGAGATGATCAAATGTGTTCATTTAATGCAATTTATACATCAATTATATCCACTAAATACAATTTATAATAAATTACGCAAGTTACGTAGAAACCATAAGAATGAATTCCCAGTACTGTGGATATGTTCAGCTCAAATAAACAAACATTACTGACCTCTGACCTCTAAAGCTTTAATGACACCAACGTTTACAATGTTTGTGTTCCTACAAGCGTCAGGATTCCTTTAATTCTGCATTTTTATTTACATTTATTGACCTGAAAATAACTGGAATCACAATCCCTTTAATGAATATTTCCAGTTAAAACGTTTAAATTGGTATAGGACTGTTGGATTATATGATGGTTGTTTAAAGGGGATGTCTGCCATATTCAAGCACCTGTCAATGTACAAATTGACATGTGTGTGTGTGTATATATTTGACATCATAAAAACTTTTACATATTAAAAAAAAAAAAAGCATGGATTACTCTGAGCATTTGGAGTGTTTCTGTAATTGATTATTCGAAAAATTTAAATAGAGGCTCAGCAGGCTAAGACGCTGACACTATGACCAGAGGATCGCAAGTTTGAATCCTGGTCATGCCATTTGCCATCAACAGCCGGGGCCCAAGAGAGCAAAAAGATGGCGCTCTCTCTCCCTATCACTTTCGCATTGCACTGTCAGCTGACTCAGGCGTCTACTGATTGGTCCATTCAGAGCTGGGAATCCTGCGCTTTCCTCCGAGCATGTTAGGCTCCCCAGTGACGGTGTATCAGTGGTAGTTAGAAAAGAGGCGGTGGCTGCATCACACGCAGCGGAGGAGGCTTGTGCATGTCTTCACCCTCCCAGAGTCAGGGACAGTGCAAAGTGATGGGGAGAGTCCTAATGGACGGGATGGGCTTACTGGCTACTACTACATTGGGAAGGTGATAAAATTGACAAAAATAAATAAATGTTTGTCAAAATATAAAACATGCTTGTAAGAAATCAGTAATCAGTATCATGTCATTATATTGCCCACCCTTAGGTTCATCCATTGTGAGTTCTTCACCAGAGGATGGTGTTTACCATGGACCAGTCGCTCGCCGTCTGCGAAACCGCCTGTGCCGGAGTTTGGGCTCAGACCTTGACCAAGCTTTCCGAGAAGACAGAGCAACAGCCAGACTCAAATGGCTTCACCGCGTCTCCTCTTTCCTCAACGTCAGCAACCCCAACTCCCTCTCCTCCAGTCGGACCCACAGCACTATGGACGGTTTGTCCTCTGCCGGTTCCTCTCACAGTCTGGCTCCTGAAACCACATCTTATGGCTCCCGACATTCCCAGGTTCCCCTGGAGGCCCGGGAGCATGAGTGGTTTGTGAAGGCAGCATCAGGTAACTGGAGCGACATCTACTCACTCTTCAGAGAGGATCCCAGCCTGCTCAATAAGCGAGACTTTGTTTCTGGATTCACCATTGTTCACTGGATTGCCAAGCACGGGGACCACCGGGTCCTGAACACGCTCTGCTATGGCGTGAACAAGACTGAAATGACCCTGAATGTGGATATTAAGAGTGTCTGCGGTTACACGCCGTTGCACGTGGCTGCCATTCACGGCCACAAAAACGTTCTACGGCTCCTGGTGCACAAGTTCAAGGCCGGTGTGGCTTTCAGGGACAACAGCGGCAAGAGGTCGTGGCAATATCTGGAGAAGTGCGATGACAGAGACTTGATGGAACTGCTCGGCGCTCCTCAGAAAACGGCAGGAAGAGGAGCAGGGGTGCAGCGGTCAGTGGAGAAGCCAACTATTCTGCCAGTAGCTCCATCAGCAGCTACGGTGAAGAGACACTCGTCCCTGGCAGCAATGTTCAAGCAGAAATCTCAGCTCAGGGTCTCGGCTAATTCTGAGTCCTTCATATGAATGTGGCGATAGGATGGGCGATACAGAACTATAATATCACAATGTATTGATACAATACATACGATTATACACATACATATATTATCATTAATGCTGCATTTAATGAAACAAACCAAAATTTCCAGTGTATCAGGAGTAATTATGGCTTTTTGTTATGAAACATATATGTTTAGTGTTTAAGTACTGACAGTATCCACAGTACACACATATCAGATTTTATATGTGTATATGTATATATATATATATATATAGAGAGAGAGATACAGCCTTATGTTAGTGCATCCCTGGTCAGTGACACATTTTCTAGTACATGTAATACATTTTAGTGCACAGTGTCTATTTACTTTCTGAATTTAAACATGCAATATTTAATGTGCCATAACGTTTCCCCAGTTACAGTGTTCAATTCAGTAAATAAAGAGAAATGTGCATTAAAATGTGTAGATGTTTGTTGTCTGTAGATGGTTCACTTATTTGTATTTAGAACATCAATAAATACATAAAGTTTAACCAGGGGGCAATAAGTATTGCACAAAATTCTTTAAACAAATGTATATTTTGGCAAGTTAGTAGCCTATTAATTTCTAATTCTGAGATCATAAGAATATTATAAGATTAACTTCGCTGGATGCTTTTCCATTTTTCAGTATTTGTATTTAGTCCAGTTTAATTAATAACCCAGTATTGATTTTAATGAATAGTTTACATGTAAAGTTTGGTAGCTCGTGTTTATACAATGTTATTTATGGTTTTTATGTCCGTTTTTTTAATCTGCCAAAATAAAATTAAGTGGCTGATATCTAGAGCAAAGATGCTCTGATTCCTGATTAAAGTTGTCAATCCCTACTTAAGACAACCTGGAAAAAATATCTGATGGTTTCCATCAAGTAATGAGGGGGTTAAAAAGGAACTGCTTTAATGTTTACCATTAGACACCATTTGATCCAATTAGAAAACAATTAGATGAGTCTAGGACTGACATGTCCAACTCCAGTCCTGGATTCCTGCAGAGTTTGGTGATTTCTCTGCTCTGACACTGCAATTAAACATGCTCATTACCTGCTGAGCTGAGTCAGGTGTGTTTGATCAGGAAGATCACCAAACTGCAGAAATCCAGACCTCTAGGACTGGCTTTGGACAACTCTGGTCTAGGATCAGTCATTAAATCACGCAGTAAACTACTGGGATCGTTTACTTTTTGATTTAAAACCATGAGAAAACCAGTAAGTACAATGATATCTTTTTTTTCTAACAGAAAAATGTCAGAGAGAAAGTAATATTCTAATATTCTTAAAGTAATAAAGGCTGTTTTTACCAGATGTGAGCTAAATAATTTTTTTTAGTATTAGTGAATTGTAATTTGAAGGCATAAATCCACGTTTGAATGTAAATTTGATACAAATACTAGTCGACTCATTTTGGACTCTTGGTTATTTGAGTGCATTTTCAGATTAGCATCGGATGTAGATTAGCATTTTCTCTATTTTACAAATTAACAGGAAATGCATAAAATCTGTTTTTTTTCTAAAATCCGTGTGTTTCAGTTTCTGAAGGAAAGCAATTGTCATGTGGCTCATTCAAATGAAGATTGGCTTGTTTTCATGTGAACTTTTGACAGCATTGTTGTACCTCTGAATGCTAAGTAGTTTGAGTTATGTGTGAAGCTGGATACTAAAGACATTTCCTGGTTGTGACTCTTCACAATGAAAGTCTTGTCTGTTTGCGTGGTTGATAAGGAATGTGGATAAAGTTAAAATTGAACTATTTCATGTTTACAAACTATTGAAACTCGTGATTTTAATTACAACTCTGCCAGCAGTACAACAATGCTGCCAAATATTTACATGTAGCTAAACTGAGACACGGAATGAAAAAGTATCAAATGTAGAGAAAATGTTTATGTGCACATATAGAAATTTTGGAAAGTGGATGATATTTGATATAAATGAAATAAATTTGTCATCTGCCTCATATTGAAATTATGGCTGACATTTTTATGTTTAGCTAGTACGGTAAGAAATGTTCCTTCTAGACTCTAGACCCTGTTGTTGGCCACTCTGAGAGTCCCTGTAATGGTTACTACAGTGTGTGTGTATATTTGACTTTATATTTTAATTATTTTTGTATTGTGATATCAAATTGACATTCAAAAGCTGATGTACACCTTACTCTACACATACTGAAGTATGATGTTCTTGCAGTGTTCTAAAAGGGTTCTGCCGTTCATTTGAAGCAGACAGGTGCTGTAGGGGAAAACTAAACTATTGAACAGTAGCAGGGTAGCAGTTGCTGGTTTCACTCTTAAATTTTGGGTTTAATCCAAGACCTTCATGTGTCCAGTTGGTCAAATTGTTCACGTTTTGATGTTGACGGTGTTTCTCTCCAACATGGCTGTATGTTTACTTCTCTGGGTTTATTAAAGTGTTTTGTGCTTAAAGTCATGAGTGCTTGTTTGCTTAATCAAATTAATCTCTAGAGAGCAGACGTGCAGTCTGAATACTGTGTAAACAGCCGTGATGATACTGTAATGTTTGCTTTACTGTTCTCATTCTTTCACTTTAGTCATTTGATCTTTACACGCCATCTCCACAATGGGAGATGGTCAGGTCCACAATGGAGGGGTGAGGTCCACCAGTTTAGTGTTATTCAGACTGAAAAATGACACTTTTAATAGGTTGAAAATGTCAAAACACTTCTAAACAAGAACATGTCACCTTAAGTCTTTAACATCATCAACAAGAAAGATGGGGTGTGTGTGGGGGGGGCAATAAGTCCTTTTTTTTTTATTTAATATACAATGAGATGACACTAATTTTGTTCACTTTTTATTCACCACACTCATCAGGTGAACAGTTTTTCAGCATTTGATCCTGCTTATTTCTGTAGTATGGCTATGAAGCTGCCGGTTTGCATTTAGACCAGAAAATGCTGCTTTTGTATTGACCACTAATGGATCTTTTTTAGCCTAACATTCCTCTACCAATTGGTAAAGATGGAACAATCACACTGTGTTAAGTTCAACTCCTTCAAAAAGATACTACTAAATGCTGGAGCAGAACGTTAAAAATAGTGCATCTCCAAAATCCAAAATGAAAATTCATTTTTGGTCATAATTTGATCAAAAAGGTAAATTGTCTTACATTTTTTCTTTACATGAAAAGTGACATAATTCAAACCTAAAATGTTAGTTTGACGAGTACAGTTTACTGAAACTTGTATTTTACCAATTTGAGATTCTAGATTTCTGATTTTCATGAGCTATACTGATCAACATTAAAACAAAAACAGGCATGAAATAAGCCACTTTACATATAATGAATACGAAATATGACAGTATTCTCATTTCTACTTACTAGATATTTCAATTAGCAAAACCCAAAACGTAACTTTCTGAGTTGTAAACAAAATTAAACTTAAACTGGGTTGTTTATTCCTGTAGTACAAGACTAATTTTGGCTTTTAACTGAAAACACAACTGAATTGAATCGGTAACCACACCTCAAATTCACAACCAAAGAGTGAGGATCACAACAGGCTCTGTTATGTGTAAATAGGCTGCAAACATTCAACTCGCACCCAAATCACAGCCTAATGTTATAATGACTAATCCATAGTACACCACACAGATTGAGGTTAATGCAAGTTATAGTGGCATGCAAAAGTTTGGGCATCCTGATCAAAATATGTTACTGTAAACCGTAAAGCAAGTTGAAGATGAAGTGATCTTCAAAAAGGCATAAAGACACATTCCCTTTGTATTATAAGCTAAAGCAATTTGTATTTACATTTTCAAAATAAAAGGAAAAGGGCCAAAACTGCATCCTGCATAGTTATTTTGGCAAGTATCACAGCTTGTAAAGGCTTCTTAGAGGCAGCCAAGAGTCTTTCCGTTCTTATGCGAGTTATTTTCAGCCATTCTTCCTTGTAAAAGTCTTTCAGTTCTGTGAGATTCCTGGGCCGTCTTGCATGCACTGCTCTTTTGAGGTCTATCCACAGATTTTCAGTGATGTTCAAATCAGGGGTCAGTCATTATAAAACCTTCAGCTTGCACCTTTTGCGGTCGTCTGTTGTGGATTTTAGCGTTACAACAAGCTTCATTGCTCTACAGTAGTTAGCACTGTTTACCTTTAGCACCACCACCTGCACCACCATGGCCTTCTCCTCCCTCTCTGTCCCGGACACCACACCCTCCTCTCCTTTGTTGAAGTATTTAAAAAAGAAACAACTGAGCTTTTTAGGTGACTTCAGTTCTGTTTCATCATTACAGCCGCAGTTCTGAACTACAGAAGCATACACGACCACAGTGACAGGAGAAGCTGACCCAAGTTTGAGTTCTTCTAAATGGTGCCACTTTAGTTTCAGTAAATTCTTTGACTTCAGGGTGAATCTGGAGAAACACCTGAATACGGTCAACATTCACAGATGTTGTTCTGGAGATATTAGAAAATGTTGGACGTAGGTGTATTATGTCTCCTCTGAATAATGCTGGTTTAACTGTGTGACACTGTTGGGCTCTGCAGGGTTAATCTCTGGGTTCTGTTTTATTCTGTTCTGTAATTTCCTCAGACTGTAGATAAGAGCTGCTGTTAGTGACGGAGATAAAGACCTTCAGCAGTTTCACTCTGACAGTTTAATATTTAACTTTCTCTCTCTGTCTCTCTCTCTCATCCTTTTAGTGACTGAAAGCCTTGTTGAGGATTGTCCAGATGTGTGTGTGTGTGGTTTGCTGAAGTATGCCCCCCCCTTTAAAAACCTTAAAATACCATTTCTATCTGATCCAGCCTGACGCTTTTCTCCTAGTCTGTTTACAGATTCTCCTCCACTGTGTGTGTTTATCAGTGTGTGTGAATCAGAGTGCATGTACAGACCTGTTGTGGGTGTGTCTGGAGTGTGTTTTATAGAACCTGTTCTTGCAAAACTCTGTTATAGCCTGCAGAACTGTGTCTGGTTCCCTCACTCCAGCTCTGCCTTTTCCATGATGATCTACTTTAGACAGAAGAAACCTGGAGAATTCTGATGAGCAAGGAATGGCCTCTGATTGTCACAATATAACATGGATTTCAAATGACTTTATTTACATTAACATAGTTTTAATAACGTATTTCTTTTAACAAGTAAATGTAACTTCATTTTCATCAACTGAGACCATAATCAAGAAGATGGGTTTAATTTGATGATATTATATACTAAGAAGTTCAATGTTATCTTGTTTGTGTTTATCAAGAAATTGGATGTGTATTAATACCCCTAGGCAAATATTAACCGCCAGGCCACGGCTTCCCCATAGATCATATAGCTCATGAAAATTTTAAATCCAGGATGTCAAATTATTTGAACATTTTATTTCAGACTCTGAGTAAATGACTATTCAAACCTTTTCAAACCAACAACCTTCCAGTTCCCTAACCACCAGAACACAGCTGCCCCCAAATGCTTATTAATGCTGTTTTACCCTGATATGTCCTCTTTTTGAGATTTAAAAAACATGTCCGGGTGGAATTTCACAAACATCCGGAAATTTGTTTTACTCAGATTTTCCATTATTTCCATTTTCCAAACTTACCTGTGCCCTC
>BRDA01003655.1:8532-45627 GCA_036984385.1 Crenuchus spilurus
ATATATATATATATATATAGGACAGAAGTACAGTGTAATATACTGATAGAACAGAAATAACATAATGAGATCAGCTACAAA
This sequence comes from Crenuchus spilurus, assembly GCA_036984385.1. Taxonomy (NCBI): domain Eukaryota; kingdom Metazoa; phylum Chordata; class Actinopteri; order Characiformes; family Crenuchidae; genus Crenuchus; species Crenuchus spilurus. The sequence continues at coordinate 8,614 of BRDA01003655.1, forward strand.
CTACATCGTGTGGCGGAATAATATTTTACTATACAATTAGATAAGATAGATAAGTACTTTATTAATCCCTTGCGGGAAATTCAGGTCCCAGCACTGCTGGCAGGGCAGCCACTTGTGCGGCGCCAACCATTATTTTATGAATTGAACATTGATGTATTTTATGTTGATCGACATTTTATAAAAGCAATAAGCCACTCAAGACGACGTAACTGTGATTTTATCACAAGGAATAAAGTCTTAATTAATCCACGTCTTATTGTGCCAAAAACACCCTTCCCTGTGATTAAATCACAAACGCATGACTTCTCACGGGTTGTTGCATTTATGACCATATTACTTGAATAAATAACTGAAACCAAGTGCTTTTGTTTAGGTACCTTGCATGAAAATTAGCTTTCCTATAATGTCAGACACAACGGCTCTGTTCTTGTCGTTACTTTTTCTGGAGTTACGTTTGACCTGAGCTCCTCCACACTGTGGAGAAATAATGAGTTAAGGTGTTTGTTACTCTAGAGCAGTTAGCTTTAACCCAGGAGCTAGAAAAAGGAAACGGTGTCATTTAAAACTATATCGTTTTGTAGAAATGATTCTTTTTAATTATTCGGCTTAACACAAAGTGGTTTTTTTTTTTTTCTTCTGATTTTCGGCCGAATGATTTTACTTGCCAAATATTTGGTGCATCCCTGCAAGCTCTTAATGTTAAAAGGGTAATTATAGTGTCAAATTTTGGTCTCCCTCAGGTGAGTTCCAGCTGCGTTTGCGTCAGTTGGAGAAATCCCTCTTGCAGGCTCTGAATGAGGTCAAAGGTCGCATTCTGGATGATGACACAATCATCACCACTCTGGAGAACCTGAAGAAGGAGGCAGCAGAGGTGACGAGGAAAGTGGAGGAGACGGATATCGTCATGCAGGAAGTGGAAACAGTTTCCCAGCAGTATCTGTCTCTGTCTACGGCCTGCAGCAGCATCTACTTCACCATGGAAGCTCTCAACCAGGTCTGACTGCAAACCTTTTTGTGTAGAGAAGTACTGTAGCACCCTCAAGCTCTGGTATTTCAAAAGGCCTCTGCCTCGTCTTGGCAAGAAAGCTGTTATTTTAGTAGATGTGATCTAGAGGTTTTATGTATTCTGTAGTAATGACAGTAATATGAAAAACTCTGAGGTTTGGTCATGTTACATTTGAGGCATTTAGCAGAAGCTCTTATCCAGAGCGACTTTCTATAATTATCTTTGATATTTACTGTAAGGGTTCATAACCATTTCCTTTTGTCCTTACACAGATGCACTTCCTGTATCAGTACTCTTTGCATTTCTTCCTGGACATCTACCACACAGTGCTATATGAGAACTCCAACCTGAAGAGTGTGAGTGACCACACGCAGCGCTTGTCTGTCATCACCAAGGACTTGTTCCAGGTAAGAACCTGTTCAGCTTTACAAACCATTAAGACAATGTTGACCCCACTTCTGTGTCTGGGCAAGTCATTACTAAAGCCCTCATAGAAAATAGCGTTGAATAGCGTCTCCTCTTTATTTGCAGACTTGCAAAGTGTCCAAATTTGAGCTTGTGTGGCATGTTTTGCTTTTCTACAGATTGCATTTAATAGAGTGGCTCGAGGTATGCTCCATCAGGACCACATCACATTTGCCATGCTGTTAGCCAGGATCAACCTGAAAGGCATAACCAGGTAACAGCAGTAGCTCATTCACACACTGCTGCACAAGAGCCGAGCCTTTCAAGCTAAACGCTGTTCATTGTTTGCTACACTACCATCTACTGTGTCACTAACTACTTTGAAGTTATTTCAGGGGCGCCATGTTTCTTTTACTCTTAAAGAAAATTAAGAACACAGAGTTTCAAAGTAATAATCAAACCCATATTTCTGTCTGCAGTGAGTTATACAGCAGTGTATGCTTGCAAAAAGACCTTGGGTATTGTCTTTGTGTTTAAAGTTGAGGTTACAGCAAATGGTGATGAATATGGTGAGGTGCATTTATCTTGTAGAAGAAATTGTAGACTGTTTGGTCTGCGTTACCTTATCTTGGGGATCAGGGGGAAAGTTCTGTGTTGAGAGGGCAAACCTGTCTTACATTCCAGGTCAGGGGCTCTTACAAAACATCAGTTGGTGTGAAATTCTGAAAATGTTTAATGTGGTTAAGGGTTTTGTCATTTACTTCACCATTACCACAACCACTTCAGCTCACAGGGTTAGTATTGAACCCCATCTGCACAAAACCCAAATAAAACTTTTTTTTTTTTTTACTTTTTGATCTTCAAATCAGCTCAACAGAAAATTGTTGTTTAGCCTGAATATACAGCAGCCTTCAAAGCATGAAAAATGTAATTTTATGGGGTAATCTCTTACGGGGGCTGGGGGATTATTGCCCAAGTAGGATTAAATGGCCACATTATTTTGCTGGTGTTGAATAGGACTTAGATCTGCGTAAATGGTAAAACTCTTTATTATATTAAAGTCACTGTATCATATGAGAATACATCATGAGGTATTGTGTGTTCATCTATTATACACAATCAAAATATCCAGAATCCCCCCCAATGGAGAACTAGATCCAGTAGCAGTGTCTGAAAAGGTCATGCAAAGAAGGGGTGGGGACTTCATTAGATATTTATCGTTTGTTGATGTTTTAATTCACGGAATTTGATTTGAGAAAAATGTAGCAGCACCTGTATAAATGTACCTGCCATTCTGAGCATAACTACATTTTTTCATGGCCTTTCTGTTCCTTGTTTTCAGTGAACCATCATATGATCCAGAGTTCCAGCACTTCCTGCGTGGGAAGGAGATTGTCTTGACAGGAATGACTTTGCCGAAGGTGAAGGGCCTGAGCACAGATCAGACCGAGGCCATGGTGCGCCTCAACCGCCTCCCTGCCTTCAAAGACCTGGTGGATAAAGTCGAGGCTGATGAGGTAAGACAGAAGAGAGACGCATGAGTTTTTGTGTGTCAGAAGGTGATGTGTTGAGATTTTGTATTTGTTTGTTCCAGCAATTCTTCATGTGGCTCGAGAGCAATTCCCCAGAGTTGTCTGTGCCGTACTTGTGGGTAGAAGAAAAGACCACAAGTGAGTTGTACATCTATGGTTCTGAACGTGTTTCAGATAAACCTGCACGCAGTTCTGTTCAATCTTTTGTGTCTGTCGTTTAGCTTCCATTGGCCAGGCTGTGCACCAGCTTCTGCTGATCCAGGCATTCAGGCCAGATCGTCTGCTGGCCATGTCAAACATCTTTGTCTCCAGGGTCTTGGGAGAGAGCTTCATGTCCATTATTGAACAGCCACTGGACCTGGCAAATATTGTGGACAATGAGGTAGAAACTGCTGTTTGTTAACTTAGGTTTGGTCAATATGGGGAAAGAATAATGTAAAGATTGTCAGATTTTTGTCCGTACAGTTGTGTATCATAATTTTCAGAAAGGCATTTTGTTTGTTGGCAAAGAGTCACTAAAAGTAATTTGTAGAAGCACAAGTGTACCAGCAGTCCCTGTCTTAAGTTAGAATACATGTTCTCTGTTTAGAATGATCACGTCTGAGCTGACAAACTTGACCTTTTCTAGGTGAAACCAGGAACTCCTGTGCTAATGTGCTCTGTGCCTGGCTACGATGCTAGTGGACTTGTCCGAGACCTGGCAGCCGAGCAGAACAAACACATCACCTCCATCTCCATTGGTAAGAAAACTTGCCTCACCTGATGACTGTAGTCTTTGTTATAATGAGCGGTCAGTCAACTTGCATATTTACCACAGGTTCGGCTGAGGGCTTCAACAAGGCTGACCGAGACATTAACACAGCAGTCAAGTCTGGCAGGTGGGCAAGTTCTCCATTTGAGATTATATGCTTATGTTCTTAATGTATATTCCAGAAGTTAAGTGCGTCTGGATTTTAAGTTCATGATTTGGCTTTGTTTGTTTTTTTTAAAACCCTTTTTGTATGTATTTAGGTGGGTTATGTTGGAAAATGTGCACCTGGCTCCTGGTTGGCTCATGCAGCTGGAGAAGAAGCTGCATTCCATGCAGCCTCATGCCAGTTTCCGCCTGTTTCTCACCATGGAAATCAATCCCAAGGTCAGCTGTTATCTATGCGTTAATCTGTTTTGGATTTGCCTTACTCACACTGGCTGTGCAATAAAAACATACAGCATACTTTCTATTAGCATGTTATGTCCCAACTGTTATTAAATTTGGATACATACAGGGTGCTTAAGTCTAAAATTTTAAACTTTAAATTTAAGGCTTTAAACAGTCTTTAAAACAGCCAGATCCATCCAAGGTCTTACATTAAATTTATCAAAGTCTTAAATTTTTACTTTTAATTCTAGAGAAGCGTAGTCTAATTGGAAGTTAGTTTAGCTAACTTCTGCTAACGTCGACTAAATGCATCAGTGTAAATGTAGTACTGTTCTGTGTTTCTGGGGGGGCTTCCGGTGTGGACGGTTGTCATTAAACTACAAATCCCCTGATAACTGCATGCTAACACCCTTGAATACACTGTTGGCAACTTTTGTTGCTATATTTAGCAAGTTTTCAAAATATTTTTCCAAAAAAGCGACTACTGACTTTTCCCGGTGTTATTGGACGTGGCGTTATGTTTGTGCCACAATTCTGAGCATGTGTGGATGTGTTGAGCGAGCAAGAAGATTTTTGCATGCATGTGAACTCAATATTGTATACAAATCTCTCCTGTGTGATCAGCCTTTCTCTCCTGCTAACTAAGAAAGACATAAAGAAGGAAGTCAAATGTCCTGAGAAGGGCATACAAAGACAAGCTTGGACAACTCAAAACTCTTGAAACTGAGATCAGTGATAAAAAAAAAAAAAAAGAACTCAGACATATGTAGGGCGAGGTTGTATTTAGACATGCTAGTGTTGTGTTGATAAGGTTACTTGTGTTGAGAATGTAACTATTTTGATTATCTGTTCTAATATATTTAATTAATCATTTTCTATAACTGAATTCATTAAAATAAAATGTTTGAATATCATAAAAAGAATATAAAAAGAATATTTGGGATCATTAGAATGTTTCAAAAATAAAATTTAACTGAGAATGGTCTTAAAAGGTCTTAATAAAGTCTTAAATTTAACTCTGTGAAACCTGCAATAACCCTGTTCATAAAATAAACAGGCTGAATGACTGTCATACTAGCCAAAAAACACATTTTTGATTATCCAATGAAGGAAACAAGGTCCCAGAGTAGTGCCTTTTTACACAAAGCATGCCATAATCCATACTTTTCAAGTCCTGACATGCCTGTAAATTCTGAAATGACTATTAAAATCTCTGAAGCTCAGTGAGAACATTCTGCCATGTTGCATGCACATGCACAGCTGGTTGTGGTAGACTGTTTCTGATTTTGGTTGACATTGTACAGTAGTTAAAAGCGTGGTAATCACGGTTTTTAAAAAAAAATTTCTATCATGAATTTTACTGTAAACTCTGTAACCATTTCATCTTGATTCATTTGTAAACTCAATCTTCCCTGCTGCTCATTTCATATGACTAAGCCTGAGCTTCTGTCTTGATAAAGGTCCTTCTCGTCTGCTAATCACAGTTTTTTTTTCTCTTGGACAGGTCCCAGTGAACCTGCTTCGTGCTGGTCGTGTCTTTGTCTTTGAGCCACCTCCTGGTGTAAAGGCCAACATGTTGAGGACTTTCAGCAGCATCCCAGTCGCTCGCATGTGCAAGGTGACATGTTTTGCCGTTAGAAATGTTTCTCACTGTGATGATCTGAATATTGATGTGGAATGATTAAATTCATATGCATCTGCTGTTGCAGGCTCCAAATGAGCGTGCACGCCTGTACTTCCTCCTGGCCTGGTTCCATGCAGTTATCCAGGAACGGCTCCGCTATGCACCGCTCGGTTGGTCCAAGAAGTACGAGTTTGGAGAGTCTGACCTGCGATCAGCCTGTGACACTGTGGACACCTGGCTGGACGACACTGCTAAGGTCTGTCGTGATGTGCAATTGTTCTCCGAAGGATAAAATGGGGAGAAAAGCTTGGCTCAATGAGGGGTGTAGTGCCTGTTTAAAGAAGTAATGAAATGGCCATATCAATGTTTTTTCTGGTCATGTGATCATGTTTTGTTCATGTGAGAAGTTGATGTTCATATAAAGTAATGATTTGATTGTTGCATATCTATTTATGAATACAATCTGCTTTTACATTTGTGGCTGACGTTATATTCAGCCTGATGGAACCGTTTCAGTAGCAAAACACGAACCTCAATAAATTCAGCAAAAAAAGAGAGAGAGGGATAACTTGAAGTGTCGAAATGAAGCAGGAATTTGCCAGTAAATCATTATTCAGTGCACCTGTGCAGTCAGATATACGTGGTCATCATAGTGTAAAAGTTATAGTACAGATCTTTTTCACCACCTTCCTAAAACTGTCCTGAAGCCGATCTTTGTATGTTTGTTTGTTTAATGGCTATTTAGCCGGTACACAAATCAATCTAAGCAATCAGACATGTTTAAAAGTTTTGCTCACATGCATTTCCCAGCCTGCTCATATCCTCTGCTGAGGGAGACGCGGGGACACACACACACACACGTTATAAGTTAGCTACAAAACTGTTCCCTACAATCCTGACACCTGTTCAGACTCCTGTTAGCATTAGCCAACTTGTTGAATCTCCAGTCTTATTAACAGTCGCAACCAATAGTAAGTATAAATCAGTCTGACAGAATATTGTTGACTTGAGAAGAGTTTTATCAATGCTGTCTTCATCCTGTGCATCTGAGAATAGTTTTAAGTCCTGTAAGCTAGTTTAGCTGGTTGAAGGCTTGCTACAGTTATTTACAATACTAGGTTCTTCCCATTTTCTCAGCAAAAGCCCAAAATCAGTTTTAATTGCACATACAGTAAACATAGTACATGTTTTAAAGTTGCTCATTAAATATAGGAAAGGTTACATTGGGAAGTTGTTGCCAGGTATCACAGAACTGACAGCTGCATGTAAAATTATGAAATTGACTCTAGGGGGCGGTGCATCATCTTTCAACAGCAGCCAAACTGATTCAGGCTGCAGATATGACTGAAGACATTACTTTCTTTACCGGTCTTGAGGCTCATTATCTAAAAACAAAAATTGACCAGATTAATTGTTCAAGCACTGAAACATTGTTTGACAGTGTTACACATCAAAAGAAAGAAAAGTAGGTGAAAAGAACATTGACAAGACAAATACACAGACATGCAACTATTATAAAAGGCAGCCACTGAAAAGTAAATCACCCTCTTCTCATTCTTGCTTGCCCACTTTAGAGGATGGAGAAGTAATTCTACCTGTAAACTTTTCTTCTGGAGCTTTTGTGGTTCAGAAATGGTTAAATATGGATATGTAAACTACAATAGCTAAACACATTGAGTAACACATTAATCACACCTGGAACATCTGCCAAATTCCCTGAGATATGTAAATGGACAAAATTAAAATGAACACATTTTAATGACCCTGATGGAAATAACATCCCAGAGTAGCACGTAAAAAGAGGATTCTGGGACCGTATGCAAATTAAAATAGGGATTATGCCCACATTACTGACAGGTTTCAGCATTTCTCTCCCCTTCTTCCTTTACAGGGTCGTCAGAACATTTCTCCTGATAAGATCCCATGGGCAGCACTGAAGACCCTTATGGCTCAGTCCATTTATGGAGGTCGCATTGATAATGAGTTTGACCAGCGGCTGCTCAACACGTTTTTGGAGCGCATCTTCACCACAGGAAGCTTCGACAGCGAGTTCAAGCTGGCACTCAAAGTGGATGGTCACAAAGACATTAAAATGCCAGATGGCATTCGGTTAGTGACGAGTTCTAATAATTAGGGATGCACTGAAATGAATATTTTTGACCAAAACTAAACAAAATAAAACATTTGGCCGAATACTGAACATGGAAATAATTTTAATAAGCTGGTTTCACATCATTAAGTTTAATAACATGAGTTTAATTGATTATTCTTTGTATATAAAACTAATTTTAGAAAAATGACAAGAGTAATATATAAATATGTATGAAGGTGCATGTATTAAAATCAATGATGCAAGTCACATGAGTGTTTTGTAGGTTTAATTTGAGTGTCATTGGCAACAGACACACTGTCATTAAAAACGTCATCGTTCAGTAGAAATTATTCTGTCTTTTCACTTAATCGGCCAAACGCAAAGTGTAATTTTTGCCATTTTTGGTCAAATAATTTTGATTGGCAAATATTTGGTGCATCAGTAATAATAATTCTGAAATATTCATCTGTTTAATGAGTTGTTGTTTTTTTTTTTTCTTTGAAAGGAAGACTGTACATTTATTTTAACTTTTAGTAATTAGAATTAAATTCATTTTAAATGCTCTCGTTTCCGTCCAAAGATGCATAATTAAGGATGTTTAGTCTTGCATACAATGAGTTAACTAATTGTGCTGTCCTGCATGCACTGATAGTTATTTTTCTTCACTTCTATCTCTAGTCTTTGTAGTAGTTGCTGGGAATGATAACGTGCTGAAATGATAACTAGCTGTTTATCTGCTGTGAGCATCTGTTGAGGACTCTTGTCTTTCCATTGTTATGAAGGTCGTTGTGAAAACTGTCTTTCAGACGTGAAGAATTCATGCACTGGGTGGAAATGCTTCCAGACACTCAGACTCCATCTTGGCTGGGATTACCAAGTAATGCAGAGAGGGTTCTGCTGGCAACTCAGGGTACGGTCATCCGCCCTTTTCTGTCAGTCACGCACCTATCAGTGATGATATCCCTTCTCTCTTTCTGGTTGCCATGGAAACGTCATTTTTACCTTGCCTCTTCTATTAATCATGACTCTTTTTGAATTGCTCTCTCGCCTAATGCATTCTGTCAGTTTCCACAGGCTCTTAACCAGATCAAACAACACTTTAGACTCTGAATTCATTTGCTCAGTCTGCCCTGGGCCTGATGCACCCTTATGAATGTGGATGATCTCCGACGGCTCATGCTGACTCGCAGTGCTCCTGATTATGATCAGTCAATCAGCTCAGTTTGAACAAATTTAGATGCCACCATTTGCTCTAGTGCAGTAGCTGCTGATTTGGGTCCACGCTACCCTTACCAGATCCATGTTCGCTCATTTAATGCACACAATCTAATGAAACCCTTACAGCAGAGTTCCTCAAGAGTCCAGCTACTGTAGAATTTGTGCATTATAAGATGATCAAAACAGCAAATGCACATGCGCTGTTCTCTGATCATACACATAAGGGTGGGTGTGTCCTGCTCAGGGCAGGGGTGTGCCCTCACCCTCCAGCAGCTGTATTTCGCTGCCATCATGTCACGTCAAACAAGCTTCAAAGCTCCTTGCTTTAGTGTGATTGATGGCTGTTTGCAGCTTCTTGTTTGTCATGCTCAGTTTTAGTTAAACCCCACTTTGTATGCACTTAAAGAAGTATGCAGTGTGTTCTTAGTCTACATGGACACTTTTTTTTCCTCCCATTTCAGTTTCCTTTTAACACTTTTTAAATCTTTATTAACACTAAGTTACAAGAGTAGAAGCAAGTGCTCCCCTTTTGTCCGCCATTAATTTTTATTTTTCCCCTCCATTTCCTGCGGGCTGATTCCCCCCCCCCCGTTCCCGTACACTTCTACCACTCTCGGACACTGTCCTGCCTCCCTCCCTGCCCATGGTTCCTCCTACACCTCTCCCTTCCCTCAGGCACTGACATGATGGGTAAGCTGCTGAAAATGCAGATGTTGGAGGATGAGGACGACCTGGCCTACGAGACGGAGAAGAAGCAACGCACCGCGTCGTCCTCTGATGCCCAGCCAGCATGGATGAGGACACTGCATACAACTGCTTGCAACTGGCTCCAGCTCATACCACTGTCTGTCAACCCCCTTAAACGTACTGTGGAGAACATCAAGGTAGGTCTAGGAGCACATCTGTCTCCATCAAGACATCAGAAATGAGATGGTTGGTTGTTTGTTTACTTCCTCACTCATTAAACTTTCCTAATGATTAAACCACATGTTGAATAGTCAGATGTCGGTGGGTATGAAAATACAGGCTGGACCATGGAAAAGTAGCCCAAGATCATGGCACTGGTATTGGAAGTTCTTTTTTGTTGCCTACCCTGTAATAAGGTGGTGTAAATGGGGATGATTCATCATCATCATAATCATCATCATATCCACCTTTGAAAACAGTAATTATTCTATAGTCAAATCTTAAAAACTCAGACATTTAAAAATGAGTGCTGTGGGGCCCCGAGTGGCTCAGCAGGCTAAGACGCTGACACTATGATCAGAGGATCGCAGGTTTGAATCCCGGTCATGCTGTTTGCCATCAACAGCCGGGGCCCACAGAGAGCAAAAGTTGGCAGTGCTCTCTCTGGGCGGGTAGGTGGCACTTTCTCTCCCTATCACTCACACATTGCAATGTTCGCTGGCTCAGGCGTCTACTGATTGGTCCATTCATAGCTGGGAATCCTGCGCAGGATGGTTCCCCAGTGACGGTGTATCAGCAGTAGTTCAAAAGGAGGTGGTGGCTGCATCACACGCAGCGGAGGAGGCTTGGGCTTGTCTTCACCCTCCTAGAGTCAGGGACATTGCAAAAGTGATGGGGAGAGCGCCCTAGTGGGTGGGATGTGCTACAAAAATTGGCAAAAAAAAAATGTTGATGGTGATTTTTCATTACAGTTGTGTGTGTTTTAGTTTTTCATCAAATTATTTCCATTTTTTATTTTTAGGATCCGCTGTTCCGTTTCTTTGAGCGAGAGGTAAAGATGGGTGCTCGTATGTTGCAAGATGTACGTCAAGACCTCACAGATGTAGTGCAAGTGTGTGAGGGCAAGAAAAAGCAGACCAATGTCCTCCGAACACTGATCAACGACCTCGTCAAAGGTTAGTCACAGTTGTTGTGCTTCTCTAGTGAATTCTATTAAAAATCATTTGAGGAAAATATGAATAGGATTTAAAGTTTGTGTAAATAAATGTATGTTGTGTACATGTGATTATATTACAGAGAGATTACGGAAGTGCAGACGAGATCTGTGTGTTGTTCGAAGTTGACCCAATAAATTTTTTCACAGGCATTCTGCCACGTAGCTGGTGCCGTTACACTGTCCCCGCTTCCATAACTGTGATCCAGTGGGTGGCTGACTTCAGTGAACGCATCAAGCAGCTGCAGCAGATCTCTCAGGGTGCAGCCAGTGGGGGTGCTAAAGAGCTGAAGGTGAGGTTTTGTTTGAATACTGTGTCCTAAAGCAGGAAGGCCTTTCACTAAACACATTTATGATGCAGTTAAATGAATCCAATATTTTTCCTTGTACATTTCTGTCTGTTCTGACACTGACGGGAAACTTGTCCATAATGTTTATCAAATGGACTGAATATAATGAGGTTTGTACTCTAGAACATCCATGTGAACCTGGGCAGTCTGTTTGTGCCGGAAGCCTACATCACAGCCACCCGTCAGTATGTGGCTCAAGCCAACAGCTGGTCTCTGGAGGAGCTGGGTCTGGAGGTCAATGTCACTTCTGCACAGGGAGCAGCTCTTGATGCCTGCAGCTTTGGCATTAAGGGTGAGTTATTTCAGGCCTGCAGCTTTCTAGAAAAGAAATTCTCTAGTGAGCAGTACTGAATAGTGTTTAGTTGGCTTTGTAGGTTAATTGGTTGAAGTGGTAAGGATTTATTTGTGTGTTGGAAGGAAAATACGTTTGCTATACCAGCCAAGACCGATATTGATATGATAACGGAGGAAAGTAATAAATTGTATTTGTTTTACCCCCATTTTTCTTTCTGTGCTATAGGTTTGAAGCTACAGGGAGCCACCTGTACTAATAACAAGCTCTCACTGTCTACTGCCATTTCCACTGAGCTACCACTTACACAGCTGCGTTGGATGAAGCAGGGCAGTGCAGAAAAGAGGAACATGGTCAGTCAGCACTCGGTTGTCACTGTATATGACTGTAAAACAAGGTGTGTATTTACAGTTTTTATCTTTCTGACTTTGGCTCTTTCTCTTTCTGCCTGTCTCTAGGTCACCCTACCAGTGTATCTGAACTTCACCCGTACAGACCTTATCTTCACCGTGGACTTTGACATTGCCACCAAGGAAGACCCACACAATTTCTACGAGCGTGGTGTGGCCATCCTGTGCACGGAGTAGAGAATTAGCTTAGCTTAACTGTTAAAAATGAGTCATTACTAATTCATTTAGCATATTAATGTAGCTTAGATACTTGTGTAAACCAGTGTTTGTGAAAACATAGTCATGCAACGTAACAGTTCATTATAAATCTAACCATGTGCTTCTCAGTAAAGAGATTAGGAAATCAGAGGAGATTAGGAAGTCAAAGGTTTGGTAGATAGCTCTGTTGTTGGGAGTGTTTAAGAGCAGGTACGGCTTTTAAAAGAAGGAATCTGTATGTCTTTTAAGATGGAAAAATGAATGTTGATTAAAGTTTTGCATGTTGGACGGTTTCAAATGACCATAGTGGCTTTTTTTTTTTATTATTCAACTTTTTGCAAATTTTCTGCCCTTCCCAATGTGGTAGTAGTCAATTAACCCATCCCATCCACTAGGGGGCTCTCCCCATCACTTTGCACTGTCCCTGACTCTAGGAGGGTGAAGACAAATACAAGCCTCCTCCGCTGCGTGTGATGCAGCCACCACCTCGTTTTGAACTACCACTGATACACCATCACTGGGGAGGCAAAGCGCAGGGTTCCCAGTTCCGAATGGACCAATCAGTAGACGCCTGAGCCAGCAGACATAGCAATGTGTGAGTGATGGGGAGAGAGAGCGCCGTTTACCTGTCCAGAGAGAGCACTGACTATTTTTGCATTACTATTATTTTAAAAGAAATGCTGCCACAGAAACCAGTCAAATGGAACATCAGTCAGAAAATCAAACATTTTACACAACATTTAAGTGTAGTATTAACGGTCTGCATTTCTTCTATGCAGATTTTTTCTTTCAGAGTAATTTTCACAAATGTAATGCAACATTGTTGAGGATGTACTGTGTGCATTATATTCCCAAATCAAATCATTTGATTGAAGTAGTTCTGAGGTAATGCATTTATCAGTTTAGTGTTGAAGCAGTTGTATCACCTGCACAGGAATGTCTGTGGCAGTAGCTGCTAACCTCAGCGTCTTACAAATCTTAAGTTTGGGGACATTAAACAAGTTTTTTTGCAGTGTGAGATGTTTGTGCATACATGCCCTAGTGAAAGTGACACACTGACCAGTGTGCTTGGACACAAGAGAAATGTGACCATTACATGTAACCCATTAAACACACTAGTGGAATGAAATGTATCCTTTCACTTTACCTTTTTATGTAGAAAAAAAGTCAACGGTAGGAATTGAGAATCACCACAATTTGGTCATTAGTATCACAAGTTATGAGGTAAACAACTCGTCAATATGCCAACTACTGCACTGTGTATGTATATACACTACTCTCAAAAAGTTTGGGATATTTGGCTTTTGGGGGATATTTCAGGATGAACATAATGTGACCTCAATTTTTGAATGCCAACTGCTCAGTGTTTCAGTAGTTTTTGCACAACTTGCTGTTCTCTAATAAGGAGCTTAACGGCAAAATTCACAACAGGTGTTTGATCCATGAATCAAATAACATCCTGCTTCAGTTAGAATTAGTATTTAAACTCATCACTCTGTTCACATTTTGACATCATAACACCAAGATGACACCTAACAACTGACCAACAGTATCTAATCATGAGACTTCAAAAAGGATGTTCCGACAAACCTGAGTACTGAGCTTAGTGTCAGAGTGTCATCAGCAGGTTGTAACAGAGAGACTGGAAGAGTCACAGAAAGGCATAGACGTCCTTTGCTCACAACAAAGCTTTGACCGCTTCATTGTGAACACTGCCCTGCAGAACCGGATGATGAATGCCACACAACTCAAGGCACATTTAAGAGAGGTGAGAGGCACCCAAGTGTCACTTCAGACCATTCAAAATCGTTTACATCAGCGTGGTCCGTGTGCTAGACAACCTCCAAGGGTACCTGACCACACCACCAGGCACAGGCGTCATCTTGCATTGGCCAGGGAGCATTTACACTGAATGAAGGAACAGTGGGCCTCGGTGCTGTTCACCAATGACAGTGAATGACAGCTCATGGTGAGCAGAAACAATGGCGGCCAACAATGTCAGAGACACAAAGGAGAACACTAAGAATCAGTCACTTGTTACCAGATGGGTCAAGCTGTTATTGATGCTTAAGGGCACATGATGTTATTGAGACATGGACACTTTGTTTGGGTTTACCCACCACTGCTGAGGGCTTTTGTTTCAATAAATTGTTATAGAGATGAGAAATCCCCATTACATGCTTCTTCTTAAATGTCCTACTTTCATGATGTGACTCTAGTTTAAACTTTTTACATTTGATATAAATTTCACCTGAAAGTCAAATGTAGATCTTTTTGTGAGTAAAAATTGGTCACCTTGCTTGTTTAAAGTGATAGTAACTCCAGGCTATGTCTGACGTTCTACTAACCTAAGCCTTTTCCATACAACAAATGAGTCATTCACTGCACTGTACTACCTCTTCTCAGTCTGAATTGCTGCACACCCTGCAGGTATTTATAGCCCAGTTATTCTCCTGCTAAATTGTGGAGAAATAAGCTATTTCTGTATACTGATAAATGTTTCCCATTTTATACCTCACACAGGCTTCTGTATTATTCATTTGCAGGCCACTGCCAGGTTTGACCCAAAATGTGAATAGCTATGGGTTAATTGAACTTAAACGTGTAAAATATTATTGCCAAAATGTGGGTAGTGTTAAAGGAATGGTTCACTCAGGAATAAGAGAATCCAAAATTGACTGCTTTAGCTTAGAACTGGAGATGTAAGGCTAATGTTAAGATAAGAAATGTCACAAATATTGATATGAATTGTTTTGGGAAAATATAAACTAAAACAAAACAAATAAAAATATGTAAATGTGATTTCTGTGTGGTTATCACCCAAAATTAAAAAATATGCAACTTTTGCTTTGCAGGAGAAACCCGACTGTGAAACTATTACACCTATTTTCTTAAAAATAAAATCATTGTGAGATGCAAGAGAAGAAAAGGGCAGCGGTTAAATGTGATGAATCAACTGCATGTTTATTATGAAATTCAGAGATATGAAAGGTGATTTTTCTCTCAAACAAAAGCACAATTTAGTCTACAAACTCGGTTTATCAGTCTGACAAATGCTGCAGTCTTGAAGTAGCCATGTGCTACACATTTCACAGCTTGTTCTAAAGTCTTCACTTGCAGGTTGTGTTATTGTCTAATGTAAGAATAACAGGATATATTTCCACGTGTAGTGTGCAACCACTTTACAAGGCTGCAAGTGTGCGGATATGTTAGGTATGTTTGGGCACAAAACCATAAGTGTGAACTTGGAGATGTGCTCAAACATTAAGCGTTTTCAGTGCACGACAATAATACATTAATGGCTTGTTAAATAGCTGTTCAGTTGTGAGCAAGGAAAACACTAGTGCACAATTACAAACTGTGAAACACCACCATAAACCATGATTCAGCTTTTTCGCGGAAAAAAAAAATCAGTGCTTCTGGTTATAAATCTGTATAAAATAATCTAGACTTAAACAAGGCCTGCTAGACACCCTACAGGAAAGCTTCTTGATTACATTCTTGAGTGTCAGCATGCAGTATTTGAGAGACAGGTGACGCTGCAAAAGTGGCATCTTTTCCGTTACTCTGGGCTGAATTAAAGAAACTGTGCTTCAACCCTACAAAGAGAAACAAAGAAATGTGCACTCAATTCTTAAAAACAGCAACGTCCTCTATAAACAGACCAGATAACCTCTGACTACTTACTCTTACTGAACTAAACCTCGTATCATTCTGGGGTTGTGTAATAACATTAGGAACATCTGAAACCACTCCTTCATTTAAAGCTATTTTAATTTTCCTCAGACTCTTATACAGTGGTGCTTGAAACTTTGTGAACCCTTTAGAATGGTCTATATTTCTGCATAAATATGATCTAAAACATCATCAGACTGACACACAAGTCCTAAAAGTAGATAAAGAGAACCCAGTTAAACAAATGAGTCACAAATATTATACTTGGTCATTGTCCAATATGAGGAAAATTATTCAATATTACACACCTGTGAGTGACCAAAGTATGAGATCCTTCGTTTTCAGTATCTGGTGTGGCCCCCTTTGCAGCAGTAACTGTAACTAAACGTTTCACTAACTGTTCTTTAAACATTCTTTGGTAGAACGACTTGTGTGTTTAGGGTCGTTATCTTGCAGCATGACCCACCTTCTCTTGAGATTCAGTTCATGGACAGATGTCCTGACATTTCCTTTAGAATTCTCCGATATAATTCACAATTCATTGTTCCAGCAATGACGACAAGCCGTCCTGGCCCAGATGCAGCAAAACAGGCCCAAACCATGATACTACCACCACCGTGTTTCACAGATGAGATAAGGTTCTTATGCTGGAATGCAGTGTTTTCCTTTCTCCAAACATAAAACTTTTCATTTAAACCAAAAAGTTCTATTTTGATCTCAACCGTCCACAAAACATTCTTCCAATAGTCTTCTGGCTTGTCCACGTGATCGTTAGTAAACTACAGACAAGCAGTAATGTTCTTTTTGAGGACATTTTTGGGGTTCTTTTTCTGCTTGCAACCCAGCAATGCACCACTAAAACCATTCAAACTTTTTGCCTATATTTTTGCCCGGTGGTGTATATTACAGAAAGTGACTACTGATTTAAGGTTAGTTAAAACACAGCTCCAGGTCTAAAGTAAAGAAGTAAAACTCTGACTAATCAGCTGCACCCAAGTGGAACATTATGTAAATTAGATTTTTTACCAAACTGTTCCTTTAATAGGTCAATCAGAGTAATCTGCTGACAACTCCAGACTCACCTCTGGAAACATGGTCTTCGTCTCCATTTGAACGATACACCGCTTCTTCCTGTACATCAATTCCTCACCCAATGGGCAGAGCAACTTCCTTTTTGAAAGTGTACCAGGGTGCACGGGACTCTTGAGAAACCCGTCTGTCAGTTGAAATGACATCTCTTTATGAAATGGAGCAGCAGTGGGGTAGAGAGGAAGCTGCTCTGGTATTTCTGCATTGCCATATTTTCTGGCACTATAAGAGAAGTCTCCCTGATTAATAGCCTTCATCTCAGAGTCACTTGACGATCTCATCTGCACATCTGCGAGATGCACTGTTGTCACACCATCTCTTGGTCCCAGCTTCCTCACCTCTGGGACGGGAGCGGGATTGGTAGCTGCCCTGTGACCTCTCCCCTTCACTCTAAAACCATCACGTTTCTGTCTTTTTGGACCATCGGCTGAAGAAGCAGAGTCTTCTGAGCTTCCATCATAAGGGTCCAGGGGCTGAAGTACCAAACAACATTTACAAGATTCAGAGGCCAGTTTAATCATGCTGGACATATTTGAACCCATTAAAGCGAGGGTTGCACAAAAAATCTAATTCACAAAACATTTTCCTCTCACCTCAATAATTTGTCTGCTAAGCCAAATTAATAAGTTTGTTTCTTTGGTTTTCTACTGGAGATATAAGGCTAACAAGTAGGTAACAAGTAATGGAACCTCAGAAGGACCAGCTGACCAAACTGCACGTCTAAATCATCACACATTTGCTTCAAACCAGTTTAGTTTAGTAATCTCAATTCGATTTGTTTAGCGGATTTCTCCCAAGTGTCACGTAGCTCCAAACAGTAGCAGCCGTTGTATAAATTCGTAATAATAAACATAAATGGCAAACGTTTCTAATTTTTCACTCAAGGTACAAAAGTTAATCTGTAAAAACACTCCTAGTAAAGTATTTCTAAAGCACTTTTGCTGAATATTAACATTATTAAAAACAATAATTGAGAAAGCAGTAAGGAGTAAAGCCATAAATCTCCTGCCCCTATTACCTTGTTTTTGATACAAGACACTTGCATGTAGATGTACAAACAGCAAATTGCAGATGAAATCAGACACTTGTGAATACAGGCTACCAAGCCTATACTTTCTGCTTTTTCATCATATCTATTAAACTTGGTACTTTAAAAAAAAATACTATTGTTCAACCCCAGTTTATAAAATAGTGTTGCTTACATTAACTTTGACTTTTATATCAATGCAGACAGCATGAACTCAAGATATTTCATGTTTTATCTGGTCATTTAGTGGGGCGGCCGTGACCTGGTGGTTAGGGATCTGGTCTGGTGACTGGCGGTTCAATCCCCAGGCAGGTCATGACTGAAGTGCCCTTGAGCAAGGCACCTAACCGCTACCTGCTGCCAACCACTTCTGGCACATGTTCACAGCCTAGTGTGTTCACTAGTGTGTGTGTGTTTCACTGCACGGATGCGTTAAATGTGAAGGTCAAATACCGTTGTGTGGCAAAAAGTTTAATCTAATCAAAAGCCTGTAACATATTCCAAAAAACGGTATGGCAGCAATTTAGGGCTAGAAATGAGGTATTAAAAATTAAATAAAAAACAATTGTGTGATTTCAAACAGGTGTGATCAACAGGTCATTGTAATGATTTGGAACAAACGTCATTGAGGAGCAAAGATGGGCAGAAGATCTCCAGTTTGTAAACGGATTTTTGACTTGATGTAAAACCACCTGACTGGACTTGAAATGTGTCAGAACATCACTGAATGCTTAAAACAATGTTCCTCAAAGAATTAATTGTAGGGATTTGCACATTTCTCCCTCTACTGTACTGTGCATTTCACCAAGTGATGCAATGAATCTGGAGGAATTTCAGTGTACACAGGGAAAGGATGCAAGCCTAAGATGAACATCATTGACCTCAATCATCAACAGCTGATATAACCACACAGGCAAAGGATTACTTTGGTAAATCTTTGTCAAACACTACAAGACACAGTTCACAAATACTGCTTAAAACTTTACTGTGCAAAAAGGAAGCCTTGGTATTCATGTCCAGAAGCAGTGTGGACTTCACTGGGCTCAGGGGCATCTGGGATGTACTATCACACAGTGAAAACATACTGTGTTCAGATGAATCAGTATTTCAGATATTTTTTTTAATGGACATTGTGTGCTCCAAACCAAAAATAAAATGTACCATTCAGACTGTTATCACAACAAGCCAGTGTCTGTCACTGTATGAGGTTCTATCAGTGGCCTTGGCAAAGCTCATTTACACTTCTGAAAACTACATTGAGATTGTAGAACAAATGCTACCTTCAAAGCGACATCTTCTCCAGGGATGTTCATGCATTAGAAAGAAAAAAAAAAATTGAAACCACATGCTGCACACATTATAAAGGTTTTGGCTGTGGAAGATGATACAGGTACACAGTAAATATTTTGGTGTTAAATCAACACTATTAGAGTTAAATTAACACTAAGGGTGTCAAAATATAACACTCCCAGTGTTAATTTAACTCTAATAATGTTGATTTAGCACTGGCAGATTTACTGTGTACTGAACTGATCTGCCTTGTGTCATGACTTCTTCTGCATTCTTATTCTACCTCAAGAAATGTATGATCCTCAAACCAGCTGCTGCTAGAAACGCCACCTTCTAGACCAGGGGTGGCCAACCCTGGTCCTGGAGAGCCGCATTCCTGCCCAGTTTGGTGATCTCCCTGATCAAACACACCTGATTCAACTGAGCAGGCAATTAGCAGGTTTAATTGTAGTGTCAGAGCAGTGACATCACCAAACTGTGCAGGAATGCGGCTCCCCAGGACCAGGGTTGGCCACCCCTGTTCTAGACTAAAGTCAAAGGGTGACAGAGCATTTTTTTGTTGCTGCACCTAAACTGTGGAATAGTCTGCCAGTTTTTATAAGGAGGTCTCCCACAATTGATGTTTTTAAGTCTAATTTAAAAACACATTTATACTCTCAAGCCTTTCAGTGTCCATAAGTTCCAATAAACCAATTTCTGTGTCCAGAGTAAATTTTAAATCTGAATTTTTATTTGAATTTTTAATTAAATTTAAATCAGAATTTTGTTTTAGAACTTTAGTATTACCCGTTTTACTTATTATGCTTATTTTATTTTATTATGACCCATTTGTTCTTATTTACCACTTGTATATTTGTATATTGTACAGCACTTGTTAGCCGTTGTAGTTTTAAATGTACTATATACGGTAAATAAACTTGACTTGACTTTACTGTAAGATGTTTTTCCAGGAAGAATGGGACAAAACATATGAAACACTTCATCACTTGGTGCTAAAATGCCTTTTAAGTGTTGTGAGAAAGAATGGCAACATTAAAGTGGTAAATGCTTTATCTCTCAAACTTTTTTTGGAATGTGTTGCAGGCCTGAAATGCATTCCTCAATAAATAAATGACCAAATCTAATATGTTTGTCTCATTTGTTTGATTTGGTTTTTTTAAAATCTAGTTTTAGGTTACATTTATGCAGAAATAGGGTCCCCGAGTGGCTCACAGGACTAAGGCGCAACACTTGAAGGATTGCGAGTTAGAATCCTCATTATGATGCTTGCCACTGGCAGCCAGGGAATGAGAGAGAAATTGGCCATGTTAGTTCAGGTACTTCAGGCAATCCATCAGGACTGGGGATCCTGCACTTTCCTCAGAGTCCGGTGGCTACCTGGTGGCGATGTATCAGCAGCCGTTTGAAAAGAGATGGAATTTGACTTCACATGCATCAGAAGAGGTCTGTGCTAGTCTGCACCCTCCTAACATCAGGGACATTACAAGCGATAGGGAGAGTCAACGAATGAGCAGGTCATCTCTACCAAACACATTGGGGAGAAAATCGAGTTTTTTTTTATATTATTATATACACAGTGTATTATATATACCGGTATAGCATATACAGGAGTGGTTCTGCAGGTGGTGACCACAGACCTTTTCTCTGTTCTCATCCTTTCTGACTGATGTTTTGGTCACTTTTGCATTTTGTCAGTTCTCTCACCATAAAGATGGCATGAGGCAATGTCTACAACCCACAGAAGTTGCTCAGGTAGTGCAGCTCATCCAGACTCCATGAGGGTGGTATGAGATTTTGAGTATGATTCCAAATCCAGACCTCTATGGGGTAATGATTTTGATTTACATTGATAATTTTGTTATTTTGTTCTCTACGCATTCCACTATGTAATAAATAAAGATTTTCAACTGGAATATTTTATTCCCAGAGATCTAGAATTTGTTATTTTAGTGTTCCCTTTATTTATTTTTTTAAAGCTGTGTGTGTATATGTATGTATAAGAATAGAGAGATACATATATGAATAGTTAGATAGATATTGAAAAATCATGAAAGATATCAGGTTAATACTGTCTGCAATGAAATAAAAGTCAAAAATCATAAACACTGCAGTTTCTAATCTGCAGTTCCCATATTGTACCAAGTTTTCCTAATTTGGGTTTTAATTTTTGATGTTGAGAAGAAGGCAGATTTTCATTCTTTTGAATCAGTATGAAGTGTCATACTGTGTTTGATTGTAACTCACTTTTGGGCAGTGGCGTCCAAATGGTTTCTGTGGTAAAGTAGTCCTCTTAAGACCAATACAACCCTGTAAAG
Organism: Crenuchus spilurus; assembly: GCA_036984385.1. NCBI lineage: Eukaryota > Metazoa > Chordata > Actinopteri > Characiformes > Crenuchidae > Crenuchus > Crenuchus spilurus. Next base: position 30,175 of record BRDA01003655.1, read on the forward strand.
ACTAAGATCGCATAAATTAATACTCATTTTCACTGATTAAGAGTGTGTGTAAATAAAGTTTTTCTCATTATTAACTTGACAGCCACACAGTACGTGTGTGTGTGTGTGTGTGTGTGTATGTGTCCTGACTACAAAAGAAAAAAATACAAAATCCTTCTCCTACAGGCCACTGTGAGCCATTTGTTCTCCTTCATTCTTACATACTACATTCAAATACTGGGTTTCAGGTCCATGTGCTTAGAAATCTTCAGAACTGTCTCAGACTTGTGATTTTTCATTAAATCAGTCTTCAAATGATGTGATTACCTTACTGTTGGGGTCTGACCATCGTGGGCTTGAGTCTGACTCAGAGTCTGAGCTTGAATCCACTTTACACATTTCCTGACACAAAACCAAAAGAAACAAAACAGCTGACAAATTCAGGAAAACAAAAATATGTTTTACCTCTCAAATCTATAAACTGGTTGTTTTTCACAGAAAAAAATCAGGACAAATGTGAAAAGGTGAGCTTTAAACAGAGTGTGCAGCCTTACCGTGTATTTGAACGCCAGCCTGTCCACTGAATCTGAGCCACTCTGAGCAAATCTTTTGGCACAAACATCTGAGAAAATGTTGTGTTAGTGAAGGAATAAACGTCTGTCATCTGTTATACAGTTTACCAGAACAACAGCACATATTGAACACATATTACTCAAGTTTACAGTATATGCCTCATATATATGTTATATATGAATATAATACATGTATATAAGTGTTACCAGCTGTAACATGTCGTCGTCGTAATTGTTTGGTCGGCATTGTTCATCGTCTGAAGAGTCGACTCTCTGCAGACAAATTAAAAGTAGTTTGAGGCTGAACTCGGGCAGACACAGTGATTGTGGGTAAATAATAGACTTGCTAGTAAATTGCATTATTTTATATTCTATTAGAGAAGGAAATAAAAGTAACTTATTAACTATTAAGCACAAGACGACTGTGACTTATATAAAAGTGAAAAACTTGGAAACATGCTTGGAGAAAGAATATAAAGATGGATGTGAAAACTGTCGTTTTTGTCTCTGTGTCTCTGTGTAACAGCCTTTATAAAATCTGTAAATAATAATCTATGAAAAGAGTTTTAATAGTAATGTAGTGTTTAGACGATTTAATCAAAACATGTGTAGCAGTAACTATTCAGATAGCATTAAAACATAAGCTCGTCTCTGTTTATATCTTTTTACTCATTTTTATTTGATGTTTATTGTTTATTGTGAGTACATTTCTGCTGAATAATGTCAATAATAAAATGATAAATAACCTCCACGGCCCTTGTGCTCGGTTCTGCGCATGCGCGGCGCGTAAGATCCGGGCCTGGGCCAGGATGAATGCAAATTTCAAAGATGGCGGCGGAGGGAGGAGGGAAGGAGATGAACGAGATCAAAACTCAGTTCACGACCCGAGAAGGCGCGTACAAACTCCTCACACACTCCGAGTACAGCCGCCCCAACCGGGTGCCTTTCAATTCGCAGGGCTCCAACCCCGTCAAGGTGTCGTTCGTTAACGTGAACGACCAGTCCGGCAACGGCGACCGAATCTGCTTCAATGTGGGCCGGGAGCTCTACTTCTACATTTACAAAGGCGTCCGAAAGGTAAACAGCTTCTTGGCGCGTTTGTTTTGTTGTGTTTTGCAGTTGGCACGTAGACTTAAAGCGATTGTTTAGTGTTAAAAACAAGTTTGCCTTGTGAGTGAACTGTCTGGACGTTGTTTGGCCGCTTCCTCTTCAGCGGGTTTGCGTGGACCGCTTTGCTAATGTTAGCTAGCTGACTAGCTTAGCCGCTGAAACCGACCGACAAGCTGTCAGCTGGGGCCTAACAGTAGATACACCTGTCATAGGCGGTGTGGGGCACAAAGTTTTCCTGGTTATTCTCTGAATGATAAGAAGAGTGTTGTAACGTGTTCAGTGCTGATAACAGCTCTCTGTACTGCTGAGTATTAACATTAGCCTTTAAGTTACACATAACGTTGCTGGCTCGACTTGTCCACGTTCAGCTAAATAGTCAGAGTCTACAGTGTAAACGTTTAGCCCTCAGCATAACTCCAGTTGTCGACCAGGGCTTGTTTACTCCGGTTATTATTCCCGAGTCTCCACACACAAGTGGAAACTGAGCAGTGGGGTCACAAGTCTGATTAGACTCAGTATTTCCATGATTGTCAACATTGTTGAGGATGTCTGTTATATTTAGCACTAAAACTTAGTGAATCAGGCGCTCTGTGTGTTTGTGGTGTTACTGAGAGAGCAGTTTTTGCTACGCACGTTGTTTATGTGGACACAGTGAGTTCATAGGAAGTGCTGAGTGAGTGAGCGAGCGAGCCACTCTGGAGAGTTCTGTCTTTACATTGATTGGTTGGCCAGGAAATAAATGAAAGAGCCCTCTCTGTCCAAATACCATTACATTATTGTTCCCGGTCCTTCTTAAAGCTCCTTCATATTACATTTAATTTGTTTGCAGTCAGTGTGGGTGTAGTCAGAATGTATGAGGGGAATGATGTCTTCTTTATTAGAATGTTTTGAGAGATTCATGTAATAAGTAAAGCTTAAATAGTCACAGGCCTTTGTGTTTCAGTTTCGGCAACACAAGCATAAAAATGTTGTTCATGTGATCCAATGTACCCTACCCTGTGTAGAATGGTGTTAATACACACACCAGAAATTATTAACTGAATAAGATGTTAAAGCTGCACAAATGGGGGGAATTTTTCCAGCATTCAATAAATATGTATGTATATATGTTTACATTATATTATAATATGTGTGTGTGTGTGTATATATATATATATATATATATATATATATATGTGTGTATGTGTGTGTTTTTTTTTTAAGTTGGACACAGGGAACCATGTCTGCTTAATGTTTTTGAGGGCAGAAATGTTAGATCTAGTTGTTTTATTTCTGTTTATATAATGTTACTCCTTTGGCTGTTTTTTGTGACCTTTTTGCTTTGTCACTCCAGCCCATACTCCACAATGTTATTTAACCTATTCATTTTGCTATGGAAGATCACCAGATTTATCTATTTAACTTGACAATACAATATTTTTTTTCCAAAAGATTGTTCCCCCATACTCCCTAGAGAGTCTTAATGAGGTCCAACCAACAGGTGTTATATAGCATCTTAAATCCAAAGCAACAAAATATAAATTCTAAGAAATTTTGTGTATATTGTTGTGCAGCTTTAGATCTCTTTAAGCAAACAACTCTCCATTGAGACCTTTTCACTGATGGGTGTAATATACTAGGGATCACAGCATAACCAAAATGCAGTGGAATTATGTTGTTCAATATCATACCTTAAACACCTGCTTTTTACTTTTTAGTACTGTTGTGGTTCTTGTGATAAATATTTGTTTAATGTCTTCTAATCTTTCTTTTTTTTTTACATTAATGTGGTAAAAGGTGTAAGACCTGTTTTATAATGTTGCTAGATATTTTAGAGTTGGTGTAGAGAGAGACTTGAACATGGCCATACTACCTTTATGCAGTTTATTGCTTTTATAAGATCGGTGGAGAAACAGCAGTGTGAGGCTAAATAACACCACCAGCATTAGAGGTCTGTATGCCATTCGTATCTCTCCTGCTGACGGTAAGAACATCGCTACACTCAAAATGCCAGCCTAGATTAACAGAACGTTAAATTTGACAAAGTGCAAGTGCATCACAACACATTCTTTAGCTGAAATAAGGGCTGAAAACAACAAATAAACCAACAGTAAGTCCCAGAACAGATCCATGGAGGGACCTATTCAGATTGCATGTATATTGTATCCTCTGGTTGGCTCACATGTCTGCTGTGCCACATAGCCTTAAGGGTCAGCCATTGTGACCGCCTCTAGTCCTCATAGCCCTTATGCCAGCTGAGGTTATGACACAAGTACAAGCTGGGACCTGGTTAAGACTGGAGTAGTTGTGTGAGACATCCTGGCCTACACAGTTTCTATTTCCAGAGGCCAGTATGTAGCAAGACAGTCCCTTAACCTCAACAGTCAGATGCCCTACCTGTACCCACTACTCACCTCACCTCCTTAACAACACAGGGGCCTTCCCATAGTGAGTGCAGCCTTTGACAGTGTTCATTTTCAAGGTGAAGTCAAAGCAGCCATCATCTCATTTTGGGTGCTGGTTCTTCACACACCACACTGTAGATTGCCATGCATGCAGGGGCCACCCAAGCCAAAGTTCTTTGGCAGTAGCTATGTGCACCATCACATCTAGCCAGGTTGGGCTCTGACCCACTTGCTGAAACACATCTTGGCCGTCTGTAGCCTTAGCTGATAGTTCAACGTCAGCATCCATCATGTGAGTCTTTAGCGTAACAGTCACATTTACCTGGCTAGCAATGGCTACTTTCTCAGCTCTCTGTGATCACCACCACCTACTGCTGTCTGTGATGGTGATTTAGCCACAAACATATCAGGGCTAGCAAAGCCTTTACAGGTATCCAGTAACCCACAGGTGAGCTGTGTTCCTGCCAGTGCTGAGGCTCTGTTTTTCATCCCATTGAGCGAGGGTGAGTGCTGCTACCACCGTTGCTTTGACTTTATCATCTTCAGCCAGCCACCATGGTTTCAGCTGGCTATTTCCACTGGCAAAGAGGAACAATGTTTGGTAGCCTTCCTTTTTGGTATCCCTTAACCTTTTGGGGTTCACCCTGTCATACAACTTCATCTTCTTGTCCAGAAGGTGGCACTACCTCACTTATGCCGCAACTGTAGCATTGGTGTAGAGCAGGGGTGTCATACTCCAGTCCTGAAGGGTTCAGCACAGTCACTGACACCAACTGACAGTTAAACCTGGTAATTACCTGCTGAGTTGACTCAGCTGTGTTAGATCAGGAAATCAATGAACTGTGCAGGTCCCCTCCAGGACCCCTGGTGTAGAGAGAGGAAATTTACAGATACTGTATTCATATTCAGTTTATTGTTATTGTAAAAACAGTGGACAAACAGCTCAGTGAGGCTATATAACACTTCCAGCAAGAGTGAGAAATCAGTAAGCCACACGTCTCCTGCTCACGTTCAAGGTCTGACTGAAATACAGGTCAAATACATGTGTATTGTGGATTTGTGGTAGCAGACAATGTAGTGTGATTTGCCCATGCAACTGTAAAAAAACACTTTTTACAGGAAAACACTTCAGAGGAAGCAAAAACTAATTAATATTTGAGAATTTTGCTAATTTAACAATGTTGATCTTATACAGACTATCCAACATGACAGACTGATGATCCAGAATTGCCTTGACTGATTTATTATTATTTCAGACAAAGCACTTGACAGTAGTGAATGAGTTGGAGTATAAGTTACATTATAGTTGGGAAAATGTGTGTTTTGAGTGGAAATGAGTAACAACCTACTCAAAGACAAATGAAGGGGCTATGCAATGACTGTTTCAGACGTAGTCAGGATTGAGGGGCTTGTGGCTAAATAAGCTGGAAACCACTTACCAGTTATGCCAATAAGGGAATACATGGAAATGCATTTTTTTTTGTAAAACGTTTTAGAAAAGCCAACGGTAACTGATCGTAAACCATGACTAACCATAAAAAGCATGACACCATAACAACCCCACTGTAAAACCACACAGTAAATCTTCTAGTGTTAAATCAACACTATTAGAGTTAAATTAACACTGAGAGTGTTACATTCCTCCCCCCAGTGTTAATTTAACTCTAATAGTGTTGATTTAACACTGACAAATTTACTGTGCATGCCATTATATCATATACATTTAATATCTCGTACAGTTTCACCTTCCGCTTTTTTGGACCTGTTCTTTTTGCAGTATGCCCGAGATGCCTTTGCCCACAAAAAAGGACTGGTGTCAAAGTTTTATAGAAGCCATAATTAATAAGTAAACCTTTGTGCAGAAATATATAGTGTATGGTGATCACAGATCACATCATTCCGAATAGTATTTCACTTTTGGTGGACTTGTTTATATAAAGTAGAACATCATTTAAAGCCATTGTGCTATGTGATAAATTATCATCCTTTTAAAAGCAAATGTGTATGGGCATGTCATATTAATATATCTGAACAGTTCTGAGTTTGAATTTCTCCATAATATAAATTTTTATTTTATTTAATTTTTATTTTACAATCCCTTATTAATCCCACAGTGTGGAAATTTTACCTCTGCATTTTACCCATCTGTGTTGGTTTCAATATTCCAGTGTTCAAATCTTTTCATACATTTTGGCTTTGTGTGCAGAATTTGACATTGTGTGCATTATTACTTATTATTACGTTATTTATTGTGATTGATCTCAGATGTTTTTGGTTATGTTTCAAATAGCTGATTATTTCTTTATTTCTGTCATTTCATAGGCTGCAGACCTCAGTAAGCCAATAGACAAGAGGATATACAAGGGAACGCAGCCCACCTGCCATGACTTTAACCACCTTACTGCCACAGCTGAGAGTGTATCACTGTTGGTGGGTTTCTCAGCTGGCCAGGTGCAGCTCATTGACCCTATTAAGAAGGAGACAAGCAAGCTCTTCAATGAAGAAGTAAGAGTGAAATATGTTTCTACATCATTTGAATCTTTAATTGCTTAAAGAGTAGTGTTATTTATGAGGATGCTGTCTTATATTGACTATGGCTGCAACAACTATTTGATATTATTGTGAACGTTAGTAATTACAAAAAAATGTTGGCAACAAATTATGAAAATGGTCACTTGGCTTAATGACCTTTTCACTTCACTTTTACAACACATTACTGAAAGAAGGACAATGGTGAGACTGCAGAACAGGGACCCAAAATGTAAAATGCATGAGCACTTCACATATAAACTGCATCTAAAGAAATATCCTATACAGTATATCAAACTGATCACAACAGGCACAGCAGCACAATTGTCAGGCGTTAGTATGTAAGAGAATGCATACAGCATCCAGCTCGGCCTGATGTAAATATCATAGGGATATTTAAATCTTATTAAACATGTAATCAAATGTAAATAAATAGTAATTAACTGTCACAAATAAAATATGCAGTGTTGACTTTCAAGCTGCATTTTGCATTTGTTTCTCTTAACATGGCTAAGCTGTACGTAGGGTCATCAGTGCTTGTAATTAAAATGTATTTTAACTTTCTGTGCACATGAAAACAGTTTTGGGTCACTGAAAACTTAAGTTTAAAAATTGCTCGACAGTGGAGGAAAAAAAACTCAGTATTTTTGAGGACTAATAAAACCCATTATTTGAAAATACTGGCATCTAATTTGTGGTTACCATGATTGTGTGATGACCAGGCTTTACAACACCATATCTGACCCAGGTGGTAACTAGACTGTTTGCATGTGATCAGTAATATAAATTTTCTTTTGCCATGTTACCATATTATGAAGCATACATAATCTATTTCATTTATTTACTTTGTCATCCATAAGCATGAGAAATCCATAAGCTCTATTTATAATATGTAGTAACTCTATTTATAGTTATCATATAGTATTTAGGCTGACATTTATGATTTTGTTTGTGGTGTTCCTTTGTTTAATTGTACATTTCCAAATAGTTTTCAGGATCAATGCTCAGTATATTTTTCTGTGCATTTGATAAAAACATTTGGGGGGGGGGCATAAATAAAATATTGTAGATATATAGATGGACCATGTTGATTATTGATTATGGAACTAGTTTGTTGCAGCCCTAGTATACTGAATGTCATGTATTTATTTCATACATTTGGACCACAATCACTTTTCAGGAAGTGATACCATTACTGACTAAATAAATCAAAGTAATTTAGCGATTTACTGTGCATTTTACTGTTATCTTTATCTCTAACAAACATGTTCTTCCCCAACCCCCCATCCCTTGTTTTTTCATCCTGTTCCATCACCCGCTCTCGCTCTGCAAATCTTCGCTAAAACCTTTCTCAGAGACTAATAGATAAATCTAGAGTGACTTGTGTAAAATGGGTGCCAGGCTCTGAGAGTCTCTTCCTTGTAGCTCATTCCAGTGGAAACATGTACTTATATAATGTGGAGCATACATGTGGCACCACAGCTCCTCACTACCAGCTGCTCAAGCAGGGCGAGAACTATGCTGTGCACACGTGCAAGAGCAAATCTACACGCAACCCTCTACTCAAGTGGATGGTAGGTGAAGGGGCACTGAATGAGTTTGCTTTTTCACCTGACGGGAAGTTCCTGGCCTGCGTGAGCCAGGATGGCTTTCTCCGCGTGTTTAACTTTGATGCAGTGGAGTTGCATGGGACCATGAAAAGCTACTTTGGGGGACTACTTTGTGTGTGTTGGAGCCCGGACGGGAAGTACATTGTCGCGGGTGGAGAGGACGACTTGGTGACTGTGTGGTCATTTGTAGACTGTCGGGTAATAGCACGGGGCCACGGCCACAAGTCATGGGTGAGTGTGGTGGCATTTGACCACTATACCACCAGCGTGGAGGAGAGTGACCCTATGGAGTTCAGTGGGAGTGATGAAGACTTTCAGGATCAGATCCACTTTGGCAGAGACCGTGCCAATAGCACGCAGTCGCGCCTCTCCAAACGCAACTCAACAGACAGCCGGCCGGTAAGCGTCACCTACCGCTTCGGCTCAGTGGGTCAGGACACTCAACTGTGCCTGTGGGACCTCACAGAGGACATCTTGTTCCCCCACCTCCCCCTGTCTCGAACAAGGACCCATACCAACGTCATGAACGCTACTAGTCCCCCGGCTACAGGAAGTGGAGGAGGTGGAAGCAGCACGGTCGTTACGATGACCAACAACCCTAGCACGAACGGCAGCAACAACAGTGGTGCAAACACCCCTGGGAACTCCCTACCCACGCCACTACCACGCTCCAACAGCTTGCCACACTCTGCAGCTGCCACCACCGCCAACAGCAGCAAAAGCAGTGTGATGGACAATGCCATTGCCTCGGGCGTCAGTAAGTTTGCCACGCTCTCGCTGCATGACCGCAAAGAGCGCCACCATGACAAGGACCACAAGCGCAACCACAGCATGGGCCACATCAGCAGCAAGAGTAGCGACAAGCTTAACCTGCTCACCAAAACCAAAACGGACCCAGCCAAAACGCTGGGCACGTTGCTGTGCCCGCGCATGGAGGACGTACCACTGCTCGAGCCGCTCATCTGCAAAAAGATAGCACATGAAAGACTCACTGTTCTCATCTTTTTAGAGGACTGTATAGTCACCGCTTGTCAGGAGGGATTTATTTGCACATGGGCAAGGCCTGGCAAAGTGGTAAGTTCTTTTTGAATCCGAAATGCCTACAAAACTGTTCTTTCCTTATACTCAGAATGTAATTGGAGACCATGTCTGTGTCATGTAGAGTTTGTGAGAAGTTGATTTAAAGCCCCTTATTTGACCTTTGTCTGCCAACTCCAGAAAGAGATGCAATTTCTTAATGCATCTCTATAGACGTATTTTATTAGATATAATTTATCTTCACTCACTTAGACTTGCGACCTATTATTCAGATTTCATGCACAGAACGTCTAACCTTGGTGAATATTTTTGAGTACCACATTGGTATATGCCAACACACATGACTTCTGTGCCATTACATGGTATTAAACATTCAGCATATAACCTGTTCTCTGAAAAAGATATATGATGTATACAGCACCTATTTTCCAGTCTATAGAGCTGTCAGTAGAAGACATCCAACACGTTTAAGCAAAGAATAGTAGCTTGTTCTTCTCAGCCACAGAGTTCTCAAATTGGCATTGCTTGTACTGAAGTATTATACAATCACACATGCACAGTAGCCCTGAATGTTTCCAAAGGAGCTGTTCGAGTGTCTGATACAAATGACTGACATTACCCAAAATGTATCCAGACAACCTCGTATGAGCAAATGCATGTAGTAATAACTTTGATGCAAAAACAGTCATCATTACAGAAGAGTCTGTAGCCTTGTCCGCCATCAGTGTGCAGTTTTTAAAAAATGCATTTTGTGCAACACACATCATGCATTTTGATTCCAGATATGATTCCCCAGATAACATAACAGCAGTATAGTGCAAATAAAAAGTCTTTTTAAAAAGAAGCCCAAATTCTATAAGCATGTTTCAGTGCAAACAAAAGTAGCATTTACATTTAACTCATTATTACTCATTCAAAGGACAAGTCATATTGGTTTGTAGGGAGAAAAGTAACAGATTCATGAAATGTAGAGTTCACACCTCACAATGGCAGTGGTTTTTATAGACCAATTTGCACAGATAATGATGATTTTGTTTGTGTCCAAGAAATTCTATAGGCTCAACTAATATGTACATACTGTTGCGCATAATTGGTGCAGATTCATATTTCGTGTTATGTAGAACAGAAATAGCTATATGACTGTTTTAAAGCTCCCGTCTACCAATAAGATACTATGCTGCATTCATACTGCAGGATGCAGATTCTGTGAGTTCTGCACATTCACATTGATAGATTGGGGGTGGGGTCTTTAGCATAAAATTATTCCTAAAGTGGGTGAGTAAAATTAACCCAAACCTATTTGTCAAAAGCAGTCAGATGGCTTTAACATAGTTTTAGGACCGAACCATTGCCATTCATGACAGATTGTTTACATTGCCAAAGAGATACTACATCCAATCATTGTGATCAGCACACAATCACAGCTTTGAGCAGACAACAGCTCAGATTTCTGGTGCACTTAGCTATTAATTTATAGTAATCAATATTTTTCTATAATATAATATTATATCTTTAGACAAAGACAAAAATGTTTAAACATTTGAAAGTTCACAGGGGCTTTAAAATTAAGCGCTAAGAGCTAAGAATTATTTCAAGTTTGAGTTTCATTCACATGCGTATCTGTACATTTCTGTTTTCTTTAATCACGAGTCATCTTGCACTATAGTACAGAGATTCTTACATTCATCGCAGAACGTGACTCTATAATTGAATAACTTGCACATGTTCATGTTTTCAACTGTAGTTCCAGAACGGAAATCAGTGACAGTATTGAATAAAAATGGTCAAAGTCTGCCTTGCCCTCTTGAGAGGACAATCTTGGATATAGCCACATATTTAAAATGTTTGTATATGTCTAATTCCTGCATTTGTCTTCTTTTTTTTCCAAAAAGTTCTGAAGGCTCTTGAGATGCTTCCAAATAAATTTTTGTTCTCCTTTTCAGGGTTTATTGTCATCCCAAAACCAAGCCAACTCTCCCAGTGGAACAGTAGTATAGCCACAATATTTCTGCTGCTAAGAACCCTGCATCACACCGCTGTCTCACAGAGAGCTCTGTGCTGCTCTTCACATCATCTTTTATTTTATTTGCCCCCCACACTTCTTTTTTTTTTTTCATTTCTTAAACACTTATTTTTGGTTGCCTCACATGGTCTACTTGCACAGTGGACTCGCTAATACTGTGCACAAATGGAAATGGTGTGATGCAATGGTGGAATGTGGCCATGGTGTTATCGGTTTGTCTTTTTCCATTTAAAAAAATATTTATTTTTTCTCATTTTGTTTCTCACATTTCACAGTTTTTTTTCCTGAATTTGGAACTTGGCTATAGAAAGGAAATCATTTAAATATGGAAACCAGTCAGCCTTTGAGAATCCAAGGACTTGCTTCCATCCAAATTCCTTTTCCTGTTTTTTTTTGTTGTTGTTTTTTCCCTCTTTCATGTGGAATAGATTCTCCCCCATTAAGAACTTTGCACTGATTTTATTTTGGTTGTCTGTTTTGTAACTACTATAAAGGATAAAAAGACAAAAAAGAAGAAAGGTTTGGGGATGGCCTTGATGCACTTGGCTTTAATATCCTCTGTCTTGAAATTTGAATCTAAAAAAGCTGGATGCTGCAATCATAGTTTTTTTAAAGAAAATTCGTTTGCACTTAATAGTTTATTAGAAGAGAATGGCTTTACATTTTGTGTGCAAGGACTCACAGACTGGTATAAGGTGGAGAAATATGATTAAAAAAACTTTGTATCTATTGAGCATTTATTTTAATATTGTTTCAGATTAAAATCTGCTTTGTATTATATGTATAATATTGTATTTCAGTGATGAATGGGGCAAAAGCAAATGATCAGTACTACTCTAGTGGACGTTTTGTCATCATTAAAGAAAATAGTGATTTCTAAAGCAGAAAAATATACATATTAATAATATTAAAAAATCTTGAATATGCAGGTTTCTGTTTATTTTTTTTTTCTTTTCTCTTGTACAAAATTCATCCAGATGTATTTTGATATAGAAGATTTATGTATCAGAAGGCTCAGATCTTTGAGCTTAACATGCTTAATGTTACAAAATTCACGAAAATGCAGTGTTTGACAGCTAAGCAGCTGAACTCTGGAATTATAACGTATGAAGCTCAGGAAGTCTGGCAGACTACAAAAACAGTCTCATATTTAGCTTACCAGCAGCAATGCTATTCTGTGTAATAATACTAAGCCACATCATTAGGAACAGCTGCAATCGATAGAACATCACTATCTGACCCTGTTTAACATTTCAGTGTATCTTCTTTTTGTGACTTTCATTGTTAATGCAACATTCAGTGAATCAACACTAACTGAGAAAGGTGAGGATGCTGCAGGGTTCATACTTTGTCTAACATTTTACAGTTCACATTTTGTTCTTCATTAAAAAAAAGAACATAGATATATTTGGGCTTGTGCTTTGATTGTTACACATTGTGATATGTAACAAACAACATTGTGTGTCTGAAAATACAATATGAAAATGACCTTAACCCTTGTGTAGTTTTAACATTTCTCTATACTCCTCTTGTCCTAAAGGTCATAAAATTACCCGCCTTCACTAAACCCCTAAAATAAAGCAACGTCATTATATTTTAAACCCCAAATTTCTTTTGTATGAAGAAACAATGTCATTCTTTACAAACTTTGTGAATTTCTCTCTTTAACAGTGCAAAGTGTTTTTCATTACAACTGCTATAGTTTAACCAAAATGTATTATTACTATTATTGATACTGCATAGATGTAAACATAATTTCTTTGCAAAAGCCTAAGAAAGTAGCAGTAATGTGCAGAAAGTAGTTGGAAAAAGACCATTCAGGGGGTTTTCTGTACTGGCAAAATAGTGGTGGGTCATTTTTGACCCTTAAGACAATGCAAGGGTTAAGTGTTTATTAGCAGGTATACTTTTCTACTTCAATTTTAAATTGTGAAACAAAATTGAGGCTTAAAGATGACACATTTTTGTCCATTTTTATACATCAGTAATTTTATGAAGAAGTCTATTTTCTATTTAATATTTTGTAACAACTTCATGCTGTTGAGGATGGTGTGTGATGGTTTTGGTACTGGTTTCCCCCAGCAAACCTGACTCTGAGGATTCTTTCTAGTCAGGTTAAGCTTGTTCTGGACAAAGAATATACATGTCAATTGCTCCACAACATTAACAAAACTTCACAACATTCCCTGTATTTTCACTCTGAGTCTGAGCAGCTTCGGAAGTGAAAGGTTACCTATAGCCAGCACAAATGAGCTAGTTGCTCTCTCCGTTATCTGTTCTGTTTGGCTATAACAGCATTTCCTATGTGTTCCCTGGATACCCATCCAGCACTGAAGTGAGTAAGAACCTCCTTGCAAACACAATTACATTGTGGCAGTCACATGATTCCAACACACTATAAAGCCTATCCCTTGACAGGTGGTACTGTAATGATGATCATTGTATGTATGGTCCAGCACATCCCACTCATTCTCAAGCTGATTGAGGTGGAGAATTTGGAGGCTACCCTCAGTACGTTCTTACTGCTACTGCTGCCAAGGGGGGCTCTGCCATCCTTTTTTGAGTGGTCATAATGTTTTGGCTCAATGTGTGTGAGGTGGTTGTGCAGTAAAAATAAAACAAAAATAACATTCTAATTTGAACAGACTGGGGGAAATAAGCATACTTGTAACAATATGCCGCGCAGTGCTGTGAAAAAGTATTTATTTTTGCTCATTTGTCGCATTGAAATATTTCAGAAAATCCAACTAATTTTCATGTAAAATTGGCAACAACGCAAAATGCAGCTTTTAAATGATCATTCAGTTTAAGATAAATATTTTCTTAAACCCTTTTTCATATGTTTGGGGGGGAGGTCTAATGACTACTGACTGCAAACAAGCATTTGGTATAAGTTTTTGTGAGTTTTGTCTATTGGTTTGGAGGTATATTCATTCGCTGCTCTTTGTAGAATAGTTAATTTGGCTACACTAAAGGGTATTCAAGCATAAACTGTCCATTGTAAGGTCCTGTCAGCATCTTCATAGAAGAGACTTCAGATAATCTTAGAGGTACAGTATGTAATATTTTGGGTTCTCTTTTAGCAGAATTTAAGATAATCACTAATAAAAAACAGGAGAAGAAGAAATACACGCACACACACACATGTATGTGTATGTATATATATATATATATATATATATATATATATATACACACACATACATACATGCATACATACACACACACACCTCAATAAAACCTCAAGAAGAAGAAAAACATGGAGGAGAAGCATGAAGAAAGGTTTTTTGGTATATTTGTTAAGATGGCGGAACATTCTTATTCTCGTCAAGAATAGGAAACAACTTCAATCGTCAAAGAAAAAAAAACATGAAGCTTATATTCGTGTGCGCAGTGTTTTTCCCCCCATTCCACCTTAATGGTGCTGCCGGACATTGTAGCGCATCGGAGCTGAATACTACTGCTTAGACGCTACTGCAGCATTTAAGGTGGAACGGGAGATTCGTAGCTGCACACTAGTTCACGAACTTAGCTAATATGAGCTTATTGTGTGAACTGTTAGATTTAGCCAAGCTAACACACTGAGAGAGCTGACATGGCTCTGAGGGTCTAAAAATACATAACTTTATTAGAAGCTTACGTATCAGCTGAAGTGCCTTCTTCAGAGCATGGCAAGCTTACCTTGACTAGAGAAAAATGTGTATCCTGCCTGCATTATCTGTCTACAGTGAAGCAGTTTGATGTGTTTATTTTATTACTGTTTGTACAGAAAACAGCTAACGTTTACAATAGCACTACTGAAGTGCAGAAAATATGTTTCATCTGCATTGTAGCTATGATAATTTTACATATTACATTTCCTAAATTTCTAATTAAAATGAATCTTACCACCTGACATCACTAGCTCTAAAGCTGCTATTAGACATCGCGTTCGGGAGTATCGAAGATTTATGACACATGACAGCCACCGTAGAGACTCCTTGTGTTTGGAAGGGAGGGGCTGTGGAAAGAAAAGTCTTCAGTTGGTTGCAATATGGAAACTAAACCACTAGATGTCGCTGGAAACTACATACTGTGCCTTTAAAACCTTAATTTTGTTTCTTTTGAGACATTCAGAGGTGGACTTGCTTGTGTGCTTTTGGTCATTGTCTGATAGTGTGGGCATTGGGCCTCATTCACCAGCTGTTCATAACTAGAAATTTCTTCAT